>JAECUM010012538.1:0-33202 GCA_016617855.1 Megalonaias nervosa | reverse complement strand
CGTTTGGACTTCCTCCGAGCGACGCAATAAAAAAATATATAAACAAAAAATATAAAATAATATATTATTCGTCCAATCAACTTCAACCTGTTGGAACTTCTGCTTGTGGATATTATTGTATAATGTTCATTAAACAGATGTTCCAGCGTAATTTTAATTTTTTAAAATTTATTTTACAGTTTGACAAGCAACCTTCTCACGCTATGATGAGATTGCAGTTAATTTTATCTAAACTTACAAATATATAATGTCAACATATTGTCTCAAATGTAAAACTAAAACAGAAAATATTAATGAAACAACAGAAAAAACAAAGAACAACAGAACGATGCTGAAAAGTCTTTGCGCAATTTGTGGAAAAAGAAAAAGTATGTTTTTAAAGAAATTATCCCCAGCGATAAAGTCGTTGGGAGCTGGATGCCCTGACGTTATTTTAGTAGACGACTAATTAATAGAATGATATGCAAGTGCGATTGTGATAGAGATTTATGCCTTGAGCAAAATAAAATTGTCACATACTGTCAACAATGCAACAACAGAGAAATAATAGGAACAAGTATAGACATACATAAAGTAATTGGCAAATTGCCAAAACCAAATGGAGGCTGGACATTGCCAGGCCATAAATATACTGGACCTTATAATCCTCTTGATAAACAACTAGATGAAAATGATAATCCGCTGCCAGGACAAGAGCCTTACAATCAAGTTGATGAGATAGCAATGCGCCATGATATCTGCTACCGGGACGTTGAACGTCCTGATAACGTTCGTGTAGAAAACTCAAAATCAGACTGCGATAAAATAATGTTAGACGAACTTCGTGATATGAAACCGACAAATATGCGAGAACGTTTTGATAGAAGGCTGATCCAGGATTTTATTGGAGCAAAATATAAATTAGGACTCGGAAAGGAATTGTATGATGATCTTGCAACTGAATTACACAAACCTAAAAAAAAAGTTTACGCGACGTAAAGTTGTCAAAAAATGCCGTTGACGATATCTGGGCAATAGATTTAGTAGATGTGTCAAATCTAGCTCAGTTTAACGATAATAAGAAGTACTTGTATAATGTCATAGATGTTTTTAGCAAATATGCTTTTAGTGTGCCAGTTTCAGACAAGACAGGAACGTCAATAACTGACGCGCTAAAACAGGTTGTCGTTAGTACAGAAAGAAAACCAAATAGAATCTGGACTGATTACGGAGCAGAATTTTTCAATAAAATATTTGAGCGGTTTTTGCTCCAAAATAATATCAAAAAATATGTTACAGGAAACGAAGGTTAAAGCGTTGTCGTCGAGCGATTTAATCGCACGCTAAACGATAAAATACACAAATATTTGACAGCTAAAATCACAAACAGGTATTTTGATGATCTTCCGCAGATAGTTGACGAATATAACAACACGAAACATCGAACCACTAAAATGTCGCCAAACGACGCAATTAAAAATCCGATATTGGTGAACGAAAACATGTCTCGCAGACATAAATTTAAAGTGGGTGATAAAGTTAGAATTTCTTTAACGAAAAAAAAACATTTGAAAAAGGATTTACTCCAAACTGGAGCGAAGAAGTTTTTGTTGCTGATAAAGTACTTTTAACAATACCTGTAACAAACTCGTTAAAAGATTTATTAGGTGAACCTATAACTGGCAGTTTTTACGAGCAGGAACTTCAAAAAACTGAACAAGATGTTTTCGTTATCGAAAAAGTTATTAGGAAAAAAGGCAATAAAAGTTTAGTTAAATGGCGGAGGTATAGCGATAAATTTAATAGTTGGATACCAACTAAGTCGATCCAATAATGTTATTATAAATTTTTTCGTATTTCACAAGTACGGATTTATAATTGATAGTTTTACATAACAAAATTAAATGTAATTTTCTTGCATCATCAACTGGCATTAAATTGAATATTTTAGCAAAAATAAAATCGTATTTTATGCTTCTTTGCTGGCCAGTTATTTTTAGATTTAAAAACGGTTTGATAAGCTGCCAAAATAATTGTTGTTCGGCAACAGAAAAATTAAATTTTATTATTTTTTTAGCAATGTGATACTTAATATTATATCGTCCAGCTGTCGGTCTGCTGTAATTTTTTCTGTCGGAGACGGCAACTATCTCATCTTCATCGTCATTATTAAATAAAATATCATCTTCGCTATAGCTAGCAAATTTGTCTATTATATCGTTAGTGATTGTAATATTGTCTGCGACTTTGTCGTTAGTGATTGTATCACTTGCGATTGTATCTTCCGAAAATATATCAGTGAGTCTTTTCATCAAGTTCATATTATAATATACTTTTATCTAATTTATTGTTATAAGATGACTAACGAGGTAAAATATCACCAAAAAGTTAATATATTAAATTATAACGAACTAGCTGAGACAGTGAGAAAATGTCTGTTAGGGTATAATTCTTATCCTGTCGATGTTATTGTTACGCAAGGCGAAAATGATAGGATATTGCTAACAGCAGCAGAAAAAAATAAACTTAACGATAGCGCAATAATGACGCTGAAATTTGATAAAGATGATATTATAGCGTTTGCACATAATTGCTTAACTAAAACCGAGCTAGCAAGTATATTTAATCATCGTATCTAAAGATAACCCAAGAATCGTATTCGCTTGAAAAAGCTGATCTTATTATTCTATCGGCAACAAATTTTACTACCCCGGGATTTATCTTGTATTGAGCAGCATATGAGATTGAAGGAAATTTGATTTCCTCATCTGTAATGAGATCAAATGAAACAACAGGTTTTACCGGACATCTAAAATTAATACCACCACCTCGTCCTTTTCTCACATTTTCCTGCTGGGTAACTAGTTCTAAATTTTCCATTCGATTGTCAGTCTTTACGTTATTGATGTGATTAATAACCAAACCATCAGGTGTAGGTCCGTTAAACGTCTCGTAAACAAAACGATGGCTAAGATAATTAACTTGATCGGTTAGTGTTCCTCTGACAGTTACCGTGAGATACCCCATATTATTCATAAAACCAACAACTTTTTTAGTTTATCTTCTTCGAATAATTCCCTTATCATTTGCCTCGTATAAATCAAATACTGAATGCGGCTGAAATTCGTTTTGTAAAGATAAGTTTTCAATATTGTCATCAGTGACCACGCCGTTAACATGATATACACGTTGTCCTTCTGGAATTTCGTCACAGAACAAAGTGTAAATAAAATCTTTCTTTAATATTTCCGTTCTCTTAGCATTATCACCTTTAACGCTAATCTTATAACCTGCTGGCGTTGCTTTACCAACAGATTTTTGAGATTTTATGTTAATAACCGAACCAAGTGCATTACCAGCGTACAAGTTGTACTTGAGGTGAACGTAATAATACTCTTGCTCGTTTGCGTTTGTCATATTTTGTTTCATTATACTATAAGCATTTTATATCTCTAATTGATTTTTCAACTAGCGTGCGGTGAGTTATCGATCGAACAATTAATTAGAGATATAATATTACACTATATATAACAATGCTGAAATTACGTGATATAGCCAAGAAGAGCCTTATGGGAGAACCTGAAAAAATAGCGACTGCCTTTACAGGATTTGACAACAGTTATCGATTCGATAAACAAATCGTACTGGTAAATTTCACTGCAACAAATCTCTATCATTTGCTAGAACCAACTGTAAAACGTGAACTTGAAAAACATAAGGGTCTGAGAATATTAGTGCAATATCACGTTATATTTTCAAAGCTACTTGGGTCAGACGAGGAAATTGCAGACCCTTACATTAAAGCAAAATCAAGGCGTGTTTTGCTTGGGACTAATCTTTCATCACTAGCTGATGAAATACACCAGGAAATTTGGAAAAAGATAGAAGAATTTACCGAATCGGGTTCGGGTTGGAAGTTTGAAATTATTACTGAAATTTTATTTCACACAATAAAATATAACGTATTACGCGGTAGTTCGTATACTGACCTACCACAAAAAATAAAAAATGCTGTATAAACGTAAAGAACGTCGATAACAGATGTTTTCAGTGGGCTATTCTTTCTGCGCTATTTCCAGCAGAACAAAATGCTGATCGCGTTGACAAGTATTTTAATCACGTATCAAAATTAAATTTTAATGGCATCGACTTTCCAGTTGCAGAAAATCAAATACCAAAGTTTGAAAAGCAAAATAATGTTTCAATAAATGTTTTCGGACTAGATGAAAAAGAAAACGTCTATCCGAGATATATTTCAGAAAAAGCTTCACAATCGACAATAAACTTGCTGTTTTATAAAAATCATTACGTTTGGATTAAAAACTTTAATGGACTAGTTGGCAGACAGTATAGTAAACAAAACAACAAAAAGTTCTTCTGTTATCGCTGCTTGCGCGGTTGCTCTGACAATGAAACATTACAAAAGCATTTGCATTACTGTAGTGATGTACAACGAATAACAATGCCGTCCAAAGAAAATAATTTATTACAGTTTGTCAATAATAATCACAAACTAAAAATTCTTTTCGTTATATACACTGATTTCGAATGCTTACTTCAGACTGTACTTGGCGTAGAAAATAATCCTAACAAATCGAGTACAAGAAAAACTCATAATCATGTTCCATGCGGAGTGGCGTACAAGATAGTTTGCTGTGCTGATTCGAGTTTATCCAAACCAATCAAATTATATCGCGGTAAAAATTCAGCTGTTTGGCTTCTCAAGCAGTGGATTAACGAAGTTGATGATATTTTTAATCGTTTAAAAAGAATGACTCTAATGATAAAAGTGACATCTCAACAAGAATCCTATCACGAGCAAGCGGAATTTTGTCATATTTGTGAAAAAGCTTTTGACGTTTCTGATAATAAAAAAGTACGTGACCATTGTCATCTAACAGGGCAATATCGTGGAGCGGCTCATGATAAGTGTAATTTAAAATTTCACGCTCCAGATTTTAGTCCAGTTGTTCTTCACAATTTCAGAGGGTATGATAGTCATATTATAGTAGAAGCTTTTGGTTATCCTGAAATAAAATCTCGTTTAAAACTCGATAACGTAATCAAGTGTATTCCAATAATTTTGAAAAGTATATGTCAGTTACTTTAGGTAAGTTGCGTTTTATTGACAGTCTACAGTTTATGGCAGCATTTTTAGATGAGCTGGTAAAAGGTTGTAGCAAGTTTGATAACCTACAAGATTATTTTGGAGATAAATTTAATCTATTGACTAAAAAAGGAGTATTTCCGTACGAGTATCTCGACGATTGGAGCAAATTTGATGAAATTTCTTTACCTGACAAGGATAAATTTTATTCACAACTAAAAAATGAAAACATAACTGACAGCGAGTATAAGTACGCACAAGATATTTGGAAAGAATTTGATTGTAAGACGTTTGGTGATTATTATGATTTGTACTTGAAAACTGACGTGTTATTGCTGGCGGACGTATTTGAAAGTTTTAGGAAAGTGAGTTATATCAATTACGGACTTGATCCTTGTTAGTATTACTCTTCCCCTGGGTTATCTTGGGATGCTCTGTTAAAGTTTAGTAAAGTGAAGTTAGAATTACTGACTGACGTCGATATGTTCAATTTTATCGAAAAAGGTATCAGAGGCGGTATTAGCGTTATAACAAAGAAATATTCTGAAGCAAACAACAAATACCTGAAAGAGTACAATCCTAACCTTCCTTCGAAGTATATTATTTATCTAGATTGTAATAATTTGTACGGTTATTCTATGGCCGAACCAATGCCCTTTGGTGGATTTCGTTGGATTACGACTGACCAATTTCTATCGGAGACAGAAAAAAGATACCCGACGATATTTCGTATTTCGTTGAAGTTGATCTCGATTATCCAACTTCGCTACACAATTTGCACAACGATTATCCTTTCTGTGCGGAATCAATGGTAATAGATTATGGTATGTTATCTCAAGAACAATAAGCGATAGCATCACCAAGACAAAATTCTACGGTAAAAAAACTAGTACCAAATTTACTCGATAAGAAAAATTATGTTTTGCATTACAGAGTTTTAAAACAAGCAGTAGATGCTGGCCTTGTTTTGAGAAAAGTTAATATAGTTTTAAAGTTTAATCAGTCACCTTGGATGAAAGGTTATATTAACTTAAACACTTTTAGAGGAGCTGTAGCGAAAACCGATTTTGAAAAAAAAAAAAACTTCTTTAAACTTATGAACAACTCCGTTTTTGGTAAGACAATGGAAAATATTAGAAAACGAGTAAATATCGAGCTAGTTAATGATATCAATCGCAGGAATAAACTTGTGTCAGACGATGATTTTGTTAGTATGAAAATTTTTAATGAAAATCTTGTCGCGATACAAAGAAGAAAAACAAATCTAAAACTAAATAAGCCAATTTACGTTGGAGCTTCCGTGTTAGATTTATCGAAGTGGCTCATGTACGATTTTCATTACAATTTTGTTAAAAATCAGTGGCCGTCAAGTAGACTATTGTTTACTGATACCGACTCGCTCGTATATGAAATCGAATGTGAGGACGTCTATCAGGATATATACGATAATCGATATTTGTTCGATCTTTCCGATTACTCTCGTGACAGTAAATTTCATGATGACACAAATAAAAAGGTTATTGTAAGTTCAAGGATGAAATGAACTCGAGCATCATCAAATACTTTATTGGATTGCGAAGTAAAATGTATGCCGTATTGCTAGACAATAATAAAATAACGAAAAAAGCAAAAGGTCTACCTCGCGATTTTGTTAAAAAGTTTATGAAATTTGATGATTACAAGTACGCACTTGACGGAGGCGTTAGTTTTATAAGAGCAATGGCTATTCGAACAAATCATCATAAACTCGAAACAGATGTCATTATCAAACGCGGATTGAGAAATTTTGATGACAAACGTTATTGCGAAAATGGAGTAGATACATTTGCATTTGGGTATTGTTTTGATGATAGATCTATACTCGATATTATATTCGACGGCTAGGGTATGTAATTTTGTGTGAACAATAAAAATAATGTTTGAAAATTGACAGTGACAAATAGCTACAATAGCAAGATCAAATATCTAATGATAGACGGCAAACAGTTGACACTTGAAATTAATAATGAAATATCAGGTATATGTTTTGCCGCAGCTCGTGACAAGCTAAAACTTTCGCTTATCAGATCTGGTGACAGCGAGTATTTCAATTACCTTGAACAACTGAGCCAGAAGTTATCAGCAGGATTTAAAAACTTTCATGATCCAATCAGTCAACAAAAATATACTAAACTTACCATCGATCTCGATCGGTCAAAAGTATATTTTATCGACAAAAAATATCCTCTTAACAAGCTGCAAATAAAAGATTTGTTCGAATGTCGTCGCTGCGTGAGCGGCAAAGTAAAATTCTGTCTCTATTATCGTGATGATGAAATATTTCTAATGTCAACGGTTGAAGCACTGATAATTGGTGATGAGGTCTAAACTTTAGAAATAATGTTTCACTTACATTCTTACTCCAGCGAATAAATCCTACGCGTAATTGAAGGGGGTAGAGGTCCTGGGCTAGAAATCTACTGGCTAAAAACTGGAAGTCGTTATGGGATAGTGGTTGGTGGGTCTCCGAGATGGTAATTTGTATTTGTTTGGAGGGTCTCTGAGATGGTAATTTATATTTGTTTAGAGGTGGGTAAAAGTCTTGGATTATATTTGAGGTAGAAATCTCCTAGCTAAAAACTGAAAGTCATTTTGGGATAGGGGTTGGAGGGTCTCCGAGATGGTAATTTATGTTTGTTTTGAGAGTGGGGAGAGATCCTGGAGATAGAAGTCTCCATTTCCCTTACTACTGGTTCAAGAAGGTCATGGAGTGGGTCTTCATGTTGTCATTTAGAAATCACATTTTCATATGCATTTCGAGTCGAAATGTGGGGTATTTTTGTACACTTTATGAATATCACTTTTCTTAATTAAAGCATGATCATTCTTTCTTGGTACAAAATGGATTTTTGACCCAAAACAACACGTGATCCAATGTTTACAGAAATGACGTATCGTTGCGCAGAATTACCCGACGCGCAGAATTGGCCGACATGGTGGGTACAACTCGTATCTTCAAGAATTCTTTTTCAAGTGACGCTAAGAATGATGACCCATATATTCGTACACCCTTAAACTATATTCTATTGGCTGAATGAGTCACGTGTCCTCCAGAGGGTCTATA
This sequence comes from Megalonaias nervosa, assembly GCA_016617855.1. NCBI lineage: Eukaryota > Metazoa > Mollusca > Bivalvia > Unionida > Unionidae > Megalonaias > Megalonaias nervosa. The sequence goes on along the minus strand of JAECUM010012538.1, from coordinate 25,013 downwards.
TTGCTTTGTTTACAGTGCCCAACAAGACCCATTCACCCAACACCACAAACATCCTTGCGCTAGCGCAAATAGTTTTAATAATGAAATTTTTTTTATACAAATCTGAAGTTTGCTAAATGACAGCACATATCTGCCTTACTGGTATTATGAATGAATCACATTAGGATCCGTCATTGTTAGTATTTGTACTTCAAACCAAATCAAACAAAAATAAAACTAAAGATAAACATATTTAATTAACCCCTCCCTGCATTTTTGTCTCGTTAAGTTTTAAAGATCGCTCTGAGATTCACGTTAACACTATTATTATTAGGAACATCATGGTCACTTAAAAAATTTTTATCAATATTTGAATGTCAGTATGATGTAAATTTATACCACTACCTATAAAGATTGGATCAAGCAATGTGTTGTTAGAAATAAATTCGCGTAGAGTGTGTTATCACATTTCGTAGACTATGTCTTGCCATAACATCAGTTCATTTTGCATAAATAGAAGGTATCAATAAATCAATGATATCGTCCCCTATAATAATATATTTATATATGACGCTTTTGGCATCGATCAAAATTTTAAAACTTTCCCTGAAATGAGTAGAATCGTTTGATCTGTACCATACCCCTGTAGATACTTTGTAACAGGGTAACGTAATCTCAATCAAAGTAAGTTGAAATATCATGGCAGGCAAAGTTCGCATCATTCAGACGTTTGCTAATTAGTTTATTGGAAACGTATACCATGATGCCACCTCCATGACAGTTTATATCCTTTTCTACATAGTTCTTTGAAACCATCAAGCTTTAAACTATCAATGTGGATGTCAAAATTTAAATGCTTTTCACTAAAGATGAAGTTGCGATACGTTGCAAATCAAGTTTTTATCAGATCCTCGTGCATCTTTTTGCGAAGGAGCAACAAGTAAATGTAGTAACAATTTAAATAACTCTTTAATGTATACTGGTGAACCAATATTGATTCCAAGTGTTTGCTTCAAGATGCTACTGTAACCAAACACTAGTCGTGCGTCTATAATAAAAACAATAGCAAAGCTTCGATATCATAAAGCGCCACATCATTGCTTGTTAAAACTTTACAGCATCTCAGAATAAGAACATTAGTCTGGTTTTGGCGTTAGAGTAATTTTTCCTGGATGTTGTTAAATTTCGGTTCGTGCTTCTTCACACAAATACCAACAACAGCAATTACAACACCACTTATTAAATACACCCACTTGTTTGACTAAACTTTTGTACCATTCAGATGGCAATTTTTCATTTTCTATATTAAGTCCTTCAGCCTTTGCTTCTTAAATTCCTGTGAACATATCCCGAAGTAGTATTCAACTTCAACTGTATGCAAAGCTGTCTGCTTTTGCGAAGTTACTTCTTTCAATCCTTGATTCAGACTTACTTTTAATCTATGTTTTTAACTTGAAATTAATTGTCATGAAAATTAAACATTAATGAAAACGTAATTGTAAAACTAATTTCTTGTGCATCTTTTGAGGATGATATAAAATGCTTAATCTTAACAAATATATAGTACACGAAGGTTATTATCAACAGATTTAAAGGTGATATACTAAAATGCCAAAGAAGCAGAGTCTATATAATACAAGAAAAAATCTAAACTTTTAAAAGTGCAAACTTTATTAATAATGATATTGCAAATAAATTCTTCGTTCTGTTTAAATTTGATCGCCACTCTCGTTTTTCTTTTTCTTTTCAAAATGAACAAATGAAATATATCGATATAAGTTCCTTGTATCCTTAGGGGTGTAAATACACTGTATATTCTAACAGTCACCATGAAAATTGACAGAACGCATCGACATGGAACATATTGGCCAATATGAATGTTTGATTATATGTTAAGTTCTTCCAACAACGAAGTTGTTCCACCCCTTGTTGCCTCGTCATTGCCAACGAAAATCGATGTTTTCTTTATGTCAAACTTGTGCTGAAACGTATAATCAGCATCAGTCAAGTTATCACGATGGTCAGGAACGCAGATTGGTAGGAACACGGGTGAATGACGACATTTTTCATGCTCTCGATCGTGGCTGCCATGTATTAAAAGTTTATGAAAGTTGGTACTTTTCTATCACAGAACACAACCAACAGGAGAACTACTCGAACCGAGGGATTTGTTTTTTTTTTCAATTCTGTGAACTAGTTTTTGAACTGAAACAAGACACAAACGTCTATCATTCCTACTGCCACACACCAGAAGACAAAGATACAAACGACGGTACCGATCCATAGAAGTTATTTGGATTACGAGAACATAACGAAGGAAAACGAGCATTTGCAAAAGTTATGCTGAATTGCTTTTGGGAAACACTGGTCCAAGTCCAATGTTGCCTAAAGCTGAATATTTGGTTGATCCAAGTGAATACGTTCAAGTCATCAATAACAGAGGACAACTCATGAAACGCTTGGAAATCATACGTATAGATTTGATCTTGGTCAGTTATAAAGAGACCATAGAACATCTGACGAACTTGGCAATGCCGTCTCGGCTTCCTACGTGACAGCCAATGTCCGTTTAAAATTGTATTTGGTATTGGAACCTGTGTTCTTTACTTTGACACAGATAATTGACTGCACATCTATTGCACTAGAGACTATCGCCTTATCATCGAAGACGAATGATTAGAAGCTTGGATTGATAAACATCTCGAAGAAATTGTTCTGAGTTTTGCCAGTGGTGAACTTAAAACTTGCAACTATTAGCACAACTTCATACCAAATGTAAAGTGAAAAGACTGACATTGGACTATCTTAACGTTAACTGGTGATGTGATGTGATTATGATTTCTAACGTAGCTTTTAACAATTTTTCAGTCATATCGCTACGATGTCTGCAGTGTGGCAGTTTATAGTGATGTCTAGCACTGGGGCATCATGCCGCAGACATGTAACATGATGTCCCACCCAGTCACATTATCCTGACACCAGGCCGACCGTCCTAACACTAACCTCTTAATGCTGAGCGCCAAGCGAGGCAGCTGTTAGTACCATTTTTGTAAGTCTTTGGTATGACTCGACCGGGGATCGAACCCACGACCTCACGCATCCGAGGCGGACGCTCTAACCACTAGGCCACCGGAGCGGTCTAACGTTAACTGGTAACCTCTGACGTGTTAAAAAAGCATTAAAGTCAAGATCAAAACTTTCGTGTCCAACGGCCGATCCTTACACAACTGTACATTTGACATATCATCAAATCGTCTCTCGAGTCATGGTAAAAAGTCTATAAGATTGTCTACGAGAACGAGTGCGATTTCATTTTCACAACACTTTACAGTACGGGTAGCAAACTTCAGTATCCAAAATGAGAGAGTACCATGGACTCAGAAACCAATCTAGATACCACAAACTTTTCGAGAAGCAGGAATTGAAGAATAATACATGATTTCTGTGTATTTACCTGCTTATTATGAGTTTGCCAGTCGAGCCCAGATATCTCAAAAGACCACTTCCAAATCTTTAGCAAGAGCAGATTTGTCCACTTGGAACAAGGACAGAAACTACAGTGTTTCAGTTATGGTGTAAAACTCCCCGAATTGGAGGATGATGATAAGCTTACTTTGAATGTGCCAGATGGTCTCTTTTCTGACACTGTCTTCCCTTGGTCGGTCCAGATTATTATCCTCATGGATAGTTTAGAAGAGGAGGTGATTCGTTGTTTACCTGCTACGTGGCACAGTTACCAATACTTTGTTTAAATTCAAGTGAAAACGCAAAGAACAATTGCATTCCCAATGACTGCTATCTGAATGTTATTAAACGACTGCCTGAAAAAGGCTGCAACGTCGTCGGAAAGGTATTTTTCGTGCCATCATGTGATAAAACTCGCCATGCCACAACAGCTAAGTCAGTGTTGCAAAATTCCGTGGGAATATATAAATGACAAAAGTGAAGGATTACCAGGTACTTTTAAAAGAACTTATTCCATAATACAATACGATTCCAGTGAATTTAGGACTACGTGTTATATAGGTTATTCACGTCATTCTTGGATTTCATTTACCTGCAGATTCTATATGGTTAATATATCATCAGTTTCTGCCAAGACATGACGACCAAACTTTGTGCTCGAGAAGCTCATTCTGTTAAAAGTGCTGCGAATGGTGATCAAAATGACTTCTCTGCGTCCGTGAAAACGTCGTTCGTCGCACTTTATCTACCTTTCATACTTAAGTGAAAGGCTTTTGTAGATAGTTTGCAACACGAACATATTTAAGACGTGATTGGATTCGACACATGGAAACAAGAGGTAGATGTAACTGATTTAAAGAAAGAGACAAAGCACAAACATTTTGGAAAATGAAAACTGGTTGTTGTACAATGAAAATTATAGCAAACATTTCATTTCTGCATAAAATGTATTGTTTATGAAATCTCAGAATTCCAAACATAACTCAAGAGCTATGGGCGTATCCTCCATTCTCTGATTGTCAAAAGATCAGATCATCAAGGGCTATCGTCGTCACCCCTTTATCCTGCTTATTGCTGGATCACGTGATTCAAGCACAAACTGAATTGTCCAATGTGTGAGCGAACACAAGTCATTATTTTTTTATGGCCAACTCAATATACAAAATAGTGGCTATTGGCTTTCATATTACTCAAAGAAAGTCAAGGAGAATCTATTTAGTTTACACAACACAGGATGGGATCTGGTCTTGTTAGTTAAACGCATCTCATCATATTAGATTACATACTAGGGGAAGGCAAAGAAGAAATTTAACTTTGCTTTATACAAAAGGACATCATCATAACGACAGTATTTTTACAGCACTCAAATTGTTTTCAACAAAGTAAAGTACATCATCAGTCTCAATGTTCACTGTATGGCCTTGTTAAAAGTTCGAACGAACAAATTTTCAGGTTCTAGTCTTGGTTAAACAATTGTCTAAGTTATGCTTATCGTCAAGCCGCTCAATTGCCACGTGTATTTACTGATTAATCTAAAACCCACCAGTCCCGATTATTTAAGATTTCGTATGGATTTTTTTTTTCACGAATGGTGTCAAGGAGGTCAAGTCATTTACCCGTACCCTTCCTCGTTTTCACCTGCCTGAACAACAAAGAAAAGAAGAAGAGAAAATAAAAGCACCATTCATTTCCATCTTCTCTGACAGTGTTCAGCATGACTTCCTTTTCATTTCATGCTGCTGCCAAATTGATTCGTGCGCTGTATCTTTTATTTTTAAGAAATATAAAGTGGCACTGACACAATTAGCCAATCCAATATTCGATATTCAAGCAAAGAAACCGGTAGAAGTGGAATTCTAGAGGTGTGATTATTCAATAGCTTCAGCAGCAGAGAGGGTGGACAGACAACTTTTTTCCTGACCTTATTTTTGCAATTTAACGGTTCTATCGATGAAATTTTCTCTAATTGATCTCCAATATTATGATACCCTTCGAGTATATCAGAGAGGGTGCCCCCCTACAACTTTTCTGAGACCTTATTTTACAAAAATAAAGGTTCTATCGATGAAATTTTCTCTAATTGGTCTCCAGTATTATGGTACCCTTCGAGTATATCAGCACCGGATCACTCAATTTTTGTCGTCCACGCTCTGCTGTTATAAATTAAACAACCATTATAAATATTATTAATAAATGAAGAATATTGGAGAACCACATTCAGCTAGATTAGCTCGAGAGCGACTTCAAGCAATTAGAAAATATTTACCCGTCCGTGATTCAGTCAAGCAACAACTACAATCACGTCAGGAATCTCAGGTGGAATTTGAAGAGGATACAAAACAGTTATTTAAACCTATTACTGAGACCACTAAAGATCTTCTTCCTGCGTTAGAAAAAACCGCTGAAGCAACTGGAAAAATAGCAGAGCGAACTAAGAAAACAAAAAGAATTTTACGGGAGCTTCCAGCTGAAATAGCTGCTGATCAACCGATGCGAGAAATACTTGAAGGTATTGAACAAGTTCGTGGTGAAATAGGTGATATAAAAGATCGTACACAAGAACCAGAAAAACTAGAAGAAGAACAAACGAGAGAAAGAATTGATATAAATAACAAATTTACCGAAGATGCTATTACTGTAATTACGGAGGCTAAAAATTTAGGAAGATTAGGTGAGATTGCTGTGAAAAGCTACAATGATCGAGGACAGTTTTTAAAACCTGAATATGCTGATAAACCTGTAAGTCGTGATGCCTGGTACAAATGGATATTTCGTATATATTATAAAACTGATCAGGCCAGAAATGATGATCTAAGGTATATGAATTTTATTCGTGTAGTAGATGAATATATTTCGTATATACAATTACCGTCAGAACACCAACAACAATTAATGCAACAAAGACGAGAAAAACAAAAACAAAAACAACAAAAAGAACCAGAAAAAAAATCAAAACCATTTGAGCAATCTCTCCGTGATTATCCAGTATCACCGAAACCAAAAACATCACGGAAACCAAAAAAAGAAACTGAGAAAGAAGAAGAATATTTTTCACCGTCAGAAGACACCTCTTCTGGCGCAACTGGAAGTGGTTTAGGAAGTGGTCTTATTACTTGCCCCAATAACGTCCTTGCTGATGTTGATCGACTAGAAATCCTCATTGGAGGACAACGAGCTGGTAATAATTCTACAGAGATAATTAATCAAGCAGCTGATATTTGTAAGCGATTATTTACAGGTGGAATTATGGATATTAATGTATATCGATCCCTCATTAATGAAATTGTCGATGATTACCATAGTGACTGAGTATGTAATTAAATAACAGCTACTATAATAAAATGATCGTATATAGTAATCAACGTGGACCAACCATGGTCAGGGTAATAAACTCACGATTGCCAGTATACAAAACAACCTACGGAGATGGACTAGGCGATATTGTTCAGGGTCTGTTTAGAAGGATAGCCCCAAAAGTAATACCGATTGAAAAGCAACTGGGGATGAAAGCTATTGATGTTGTTCGTGAAAAAGGTATTGGTGCTGTTGGTAATCTCGCTAGTAAAGCGTTTTCAGCGATCAAGGATAGACTAACACGATTAATACGCAGACCTGCGGTCCGACCTCAACCTGTAAAATTACCTAGCACTGAAGTAATGCCTGCAAATATTAGTAAAATAATAAATCAAGCTGCTAATCAAAAACTAGCAGAGTTGGCTGATGTACCATTATCAGAAAAAGAAAAGAATATAACCGCTAGTCTGATAGCAGGAAGTGGTCTTACTTCTCGAAGTGGTCTTCGTTTTAGACGATAATAATTATAATAAAGATGTTCAAACGTATATCTGATACAGCGTTCGACATGGATGCACCAGTACTCCAGGATGAGTCTGTGCGTGATTATCAATATTATTCTTATGATGCACGAATTCCAGATCAGCGTGGACGAATTGAACTACAAGTTCAGGATACAAGTAGGTATTTCTTACCCGCTGAGGCGTTTATTGAAGTAGAAGGTAGACTCTTACAAGCAGATAATAACGCATACGGAATTGGTAATCGAGTTGGTTTTGTTAACAACGGTGTCATGACTTTATTTAACAGTGCCATATATATCATTGACGGAAAGAATATTGAATCATGCCTGGAAAACGTGGACGTTGCCACGACAATACTTGGTCTTGCAAGATACAGCGATGATTACTCAAGGTCAGCTGGTCCATCAATGATGTTTGCAAAGGATACAACTGATCATCCAGAAAACAGAAACGTAACACTAAATGCAACTGGAACTGAAGTTGCATCAATGAATGAAAACTTCAACTTGGGATTCGCATCACTTCGAACAATGTTAAACGATGATGAAGAATTTTCATGTGTTACATATTTTTGGATTCTGCAGAAATGTTAGGAAGGTTATATTTGGCGCTAAACATACAGTGGTACTTGTTAGAAAAGCCACCGACAATGATGCAATATGGCGTGATGCTGCAGTTGCTGTAGGTAAAGTAATACTGACAAAGCTTTCGTTGTGGATGCCAACAATGACCCCATCGATTACCGAAGAACAACGATTACTTTCTTTCATGGACAGTGGTGGTAAATCAATATCGTCATGGTTGACTATGACCACAGATAGTATTCAAGGTGCTGTTGCTGGTTTATTTACATGGCAGATAGCATCACAGCAGGGAGTGTCAGCACCACGACATATATTTATTGCGTTTCAGGAAAATGCCAAAGTAAACTCACAAGAACGAAATCCAATGGTGTTTGATACGCTTGGAGTTAGTGAAGTTTCTTTGAGGATAAATGGACACCAAGAACCTTCCGAAGAAGTGTTGCTAAATTTTGAAAATAATCATGTAGCACGTGCATATCATCTTCTGATGACGTTCATGGGGCGTGATCAGAATGTTGATTCTGGGTTACAGATATCTCAGCGTGATTTTACAACACTGTATCCAATATATTACTTTTCACTAGAACACTTAGATTTATTCAGACAATCTGTCGTTGATATACACTTTCGAGCTCGTGTATCTCGACTGCCCGCTGGTGGTTACAGAGCAATAGCCGTTATATTCAGCGATAAATCAATGTTACTTGAAGGTGTTGGTGGTCGCATGAGAGTCATTGATGCTCCAGTAGAAAACATGTAATTAGATCACCTTGATTTAAAATCAGGATAATAATTATAATGTCATATCATCACGCTAGTGTTACCCTGACTCCTGGTCAGATTAACAGGCTACAATCAGCATCAAAAAATAACTGTGGAATAAAAATATCGCTAAAGCGAGAACAGATGAGCGGTTCAAATAAATTATCGTTGACCAAGCGTCAATTCAGAAACTTCAATGAAGCTAAAAAATCAAATAAAGGTATAAAACTTAATCTTTCTGCGGGTGCCATCAAAGATGCTGTTAAGACAGGTGGTATATTTCCACTTCTCGCAGCTATACCAGCATTAATAGCCGCTGCAGCCCCAGCTGTTGCAAAAGCAGCTGCATTAGGTGCTGTTGGAACCACTGCTGGAATGGCATTAAAGAAAGCAACCGGACAGGGAATTAAAAAAAAAGGAAAAGGTCTAAGATTGCCAGGGACCCCATATTCTTACGGAAAGAGTCTAAGATTGCCGGGGACCCCATATTCATGGTACGGAAGGGGTCTAAGACTTCCCGGGACAGTTTACTGATATCGCCTATGTCCAATTTTGATTTACTTAATGCTGCTAAAAAACTAAAAATAAAAAACTTCAGAGGTGTTTTTATGCGCGATCAATTACCAAAACAACCGAATAATATTGAAACTGGTATTATTAATCTCGATAAAAACTCTGGACCAAGAACGCATTGGGTTGGATATGCAATTGATCCACGTGGAATTATTTATTTCGATTCATATGGATTAGCGCCACCTAAGGAATTTCTTCATTATGTCAGCAATAATATTGCTCCAATTTGGTATTCAACGTTACCAACACAAACACTAGCTGATCCACCAATATGTGGTCGTGAAGTACTTAAAGTACTTGATGCTATATCAAAATCAACAAAACCACCTCATAAAGTCGTGCATGAATATACCACATTGCCACATTTAAACGGATACTAATAAATATAATGTTTATATTTACGGAAGATCTCGCAAAGCTCAGAAGCAAGTTGATTTATCTAAATACGCAACTCTTGATCAACTCAGAAATGAGATTGACGATTTATTAAATATTACAAGTGTGGATCAAAATGAAGTCGTTGTTTTTCAGGATAAACAAGGACGATTAAAAACGAGTAACATACAACTGACAGATGTAATCGTACGAATTCCTACCGCAGTTGTTAATAATATCGTTATTTTCGCCGATCAGGGTAAAATACAAGATTCTGGTAAGTCAGTTAACGATTTTATCAAGCGAGCTGGTGATTCATTCAGGGGTATCATTAGTATGAATCGAAATAAAATTATAGACCTTGGAAATCCAACTGTAGATACAGACGCCGTAACAAAAAAAATATGTCGATGATCAAGAATCTGAGTACGTATTAGTCAACGGTGGTATAATGCGTGCATTTCTCAACATGAATAATAATGGTATTAATAATCTTAGAACACCAGAATCTGATTTTGACGCTGCAACGAAGAAATATGTAGACGATAACAACATTCCTACGACAACTTCGCTAAAAACAATCAATGACGAAATGACCACACTCAATGGTACTTTTACTAATCACGTACAAACTTTTTTAAATTTTCGTAGAAACATAAACAAATCCATAAAAGATTTTTTTGGTGATCCACCAACCGTTGACATAAAACTAGCCGACGTTAACATGAAACTCAATGATATTGTTAGTGGAATACCTAATATTGTTCAAAAAACTAATCTGATTAAAATCCTTCACAATCAGATCGTCAATGTCGTGTACACAGTAGCATCAGGATTGACAACATGGTCACAGCAAAATAACACTATTAGATATACCGCACAAGTTACTGGTGTATATAGACTGTCTATCTTTAGCTCTGCAAAGTTTAAAATTTATACTACAACATTTCCATGGCGTCATTCAGCCGATGCTTTCTCTGGAGTTGTATCTATAGTGTTAAATAAAGATGCTGAAGAAATATTTTTACTGGAAGCAGATGATCAAACAATAACCGCAACGTCTTACTGGTGGTGTTTGGAATTTGTAGCTGGAACACCACAATTAGTCACTTAATATAACAATAATGGATCAACCTCAATCTCGCATTGACGTTCAACGTTACAGATACAATCAAGTATATGAACGTCTGTCTAAACCAAAGGATTTTATTAATTATTATAACATAAAAATAAAAAAATACAAAAGGCGTATAGTTGTCATCGATGTAGTTGTTTACTCAGTTTCTGCTGTTATTGCTGGAACAGGATTATTATTATCAACATTGACGATGACAGCACCTGTTGTTATAACCATCATTGTTTCAGCATCAACGACTATTGCTGGTGTTCTCGGTATTATAGCTAAAAAGATAGATACCTGTACAAATGTTAAATTGCACGATTATATGATTAAATTACATACAGTAACAGAGGCATGTTCTAAACTATCCTTGTATATTTCTTCATGCGTTAGTGATGGTGAAATATCCGATACTGAATTTGCGATGATGATGAAAACCTATGATGATGCGCTTAAGGTGATTGCTAATGATTTTGACGAATTAAATAATAATGATAATAATAATGACAGACAGGGAATTACTTCAGCAGATCGTCACTAATACGACTCCGTCAAAAACTACAATGGTTTCATTAAGTTCTACTAATCCTGAATTTAGCGTTAACTTTCCAACCGCAATTCCTGCAAAAGAAATAGCATTAGCACAGTTACGGGTTTATCATAGCTGGCCTAATATTAGATCAAAACCATTTGGTGGACTACAGCCAGATAATTCATTAGTATTCGCAAATAAGAATAAACCTGATGGAACTCCTAATTGGCAAGTAGTTAGTATTCCAACTGGCAGTTATCAGATAGATCAGATCAACAATGAATTTCAACGCAGAATTAAATCCATTACAGAAAAAGAATCCAAAATAGCGATTACTGCTTACGAACCAACATTATCAGCGGCTATTGAAATAAATTCCCCTGATTATCTCGTAGACATCTATCAAAGTTCGATTAGATCAGTGTTAGGATGGCCTGATATTCCACCGGTTTATAATGGAATTTCAGAACCAACTAAAAACGAATTTCTCACAACGGAAAAAAAATTCATTAAAGATCCAGAATATCGAAATAAAAATCCATGGTCTTATATATCATTTGAATTTGATCCAAGCGACGATAGATATTACTTTACTGATTTCAACGGTCGAAGGACCCCTAAGATAACTAGATCAGTATTTGATTTCGTCATAGAAGCCAGGGGGCGGAATCGACAGATTGTTGATGAAAGATTTTTTAAAAGATTTTTAGATCCTCTTAGGCCTGAATACGATAAAACACTTAATGATTTAAGAAGTTTATTTATTTCATTATCTCAACATTATAGCAATGATGTAAAAAATCAGATAATCGAGTCAATAAAACATTTAAATAGGATCCTATTTGAGTTATACATCGCCAATCGAAGTATTATAAACGTTGCAACTGATCTCAGTAACGATGATTACACTAATCGAGAACGTAAGCAATTATTTCTTGATCATTACAAAATAATAGGTTGTCTTTGGCATAAAATAATAATAATAATAATAATAATAATAATAATAATAATAATAATAAAATAAATAAATAAATAAATTCAGCTTTTTATCGCGCTATAAAAATGCCTTTAGTAAAATAAGTAATTACAACTGCTAGTAGAGCGTGGTATACATCAAATCGACCAGCATCGTTCTTCAAACGATAAAACAATTTGATGTTTGTTTAGCCAATAGACCTTTTACGAATGACGTTGATCTTGATGTTTGTTTAGCCAATAGGCCTTTTACGAATGATGTTGATTTTGATGTCTGTTTAGCCAATAGACCTTTTACGAATGATGTTGATTTTGATGTTTGTTTAGCCAATATCACCTTTCACGAATGATGTTGATTTTGATGTTTGTTTAGCCAATAGGCCTTTTACGAATGATGTTAATTTTCAGCATAAAATATATCGCCGCTTTAAAAAGCTGAAATTATTTATTTATTTATTTTATTATTATTTTTATTATTATTATTATTATTATTATTATTATTATTATTATTATTATTATTATATGCCAAAGACAACCTATCTATCGCCGCAAGTTGAAAAAAAGATAGTACAGCTGAGACATCGGGTATCTGCTAGCAAGATAGCGCATGATTATAAAATTGGACTAACTCGTGTCTATGAAATATGGCGCTCCGCTGAGATTATGGGAAATCTGCAGCGGCATAATGACAATATACCCGAAGATTCTAATGAAAATTTGTACAATCGTTCGAAGTACGGCCATGATGATCTTGTTGAAAAGATTGAAAATCAGCAAGATGATATAAAATCTATGCGATATCAAAATAAATTACTGCAGCGCAAAGTTGAACATTATATGGACTTAATCGAACAAGGACAACCTCAAGCAGTTGAGAACCAACCTGAAGCGCAGCCTGAAATTCAACAATACGAACCTGAAGTTCAACAATACGAACCTGAAGTTCAACAATACGAACCTAAAATTCAACATTATAAACCGGTTAAACCTAAACAACGTTATGAGCCCAGAATAGAATATTATGAACAAGATCTTACTACGTCAAAAGGTATAAAAGAGTGTTTTAAACGAATTGCTGAGCGTGATAGAATAGATGAAATAGAAGCAATGATTAAAGAAAGAAAGAAAAAAGAAGATGAGGAAGCGCTTAAACAAAGAAATAAAAAACAAGATGAGAATGTGATTAAGCAACGAAGAGAAGAATTGCGTTGTAAAGATGATGTAAAATTCGAGCGAATAAAAAAAAAATATCATGACGATGTTATCAGCAAGCATTTGTTAGGTCAAACTTAATGACTAGCTATGTACTGCTCGACTGTAGGTGGAGTTTCTTTATAAGCACTGCATTTCAAGTTTCTTTTTCTGTAATATTTTAACAGATTAACATAATTAGTTCCGCCACATTTGGCGCATAATTGATATTTTACATATGTTCCTAGCCCGCAGACTAAACAAGGGCGTAATCCGGTTGATGAGCTCTTACGTATATAAGCTCTATGATAAGCACAGTATTCGTTATAGCAACTTTTGCCACATACCTGATCTGATTTTTGAAAAAGCCACTTGCAGTTATTTAGATTGACTGGAAATGGCATCTTTATAAATATATTCTATATTTAATTTTACTTAAAACGTTAAATAACTGACAAAAAATCTTCGATCGTTGGTGGTTGTTCTTTTTGTTTTCGTTCTGGCGATCTCGTTTTATAATAATGCAAAATGGATCGATAATTCGCGCCACCACATCGTATACAAAGTTCGGTTTTACCTCTCGTTCCAATCCCGCAACTTATGCATGGTTTTGGATTTTTACAACCTTTCCTGATTCTTACTTGATGTAGCCCGCAGTATTCCCCATAACACTGTTTATTACAAACGTTATAGGAACCTTGCGGGAAGTATTTACAATAGTTTGTACCTCGCTTAAACGGCATTATTATATATATTTTTATATTTAAATGTCATACATTTAAGGCAAATAAATTTTTGAATTAGATTAATTTTATCTAAAGTAATATATATAATAATGCATCGAACGCAGTTTACCCGTTCAGAAACAGCTAAAAAAACTAATGAGTGAGTATGAAACTCTCCCTGGAAAATCTGTTAAGTATCCAAAGTCGAATGTTGACCTAGAACGACTGAAAAATGAAGTTGATCGACTGAAGCAAGAACAGCAAAAACTATTGTTATCTGTGGTACATGATGAATTAAAATCTCATAAGGGCCTCGGTAAACCAACTAAGAAAACCCGTGATGCAGATGTAAAACGATTAATGTATGAATATGAATCATTAACAGGTAAAACAGTAAAGTATCCAAAATCTAATGTTGAGCTGGAACAGCTGAAGGATGCTGTTAAAAAAATATATGTGAGTAGAACAAAGTTAATTGAGGAATTAACAGAGTCCTTTGAAGGTTTTAATAAAACATATCGGATTCGTGTCGTTGATCAATCAAGACCGTTGAAGGAAATAATTAAAGATGCTATTAAGTTTATTCAGCACAATGATGGTACAGTTAAAATTATTGTCAAAATTCACCCAATATTGAAACGTCCCGTCAAAGAAGAACTATCTGATCCATATGTAGAATCAAAGCCTTTTATAATATTTAAAAATGATGATATTGAAAATGTCACTGTTGGTATAATGCAGAATCTTAAAGAAAAAGAGCAGGAACAGTTCGCTGAATTCCGTCAGAATGAACCTGATTATGAGATTGATAATCTCGTTGATAAAATCGTTGAAAATTATTATCATCAGCTAGATGAGTTTACTGAAAAAGGGTCTGGTTGGGTATTTAATGGTATTATTGACCTATTGATCGATGTTCATAAATATAATTCACTTCGTGCAGGTGCATTTGTAGATCTGCCAGCAAAGATAAAAATGACGCATAGTTGCGTTAATGTTGTCAGCGATGATAACAGATGTGTAATGTGGAGTATTCTAGCAGCACTATTTCCTGTAGATGATCATGCCAATCGAACGAGTAATTATCAAAGGCATGTTGGTAGATTAAATTTAACCGGCATTATCTTTCCAACGCCGATGAATCAAATAGGTAAAATAGAAAATCAGAATCGTGAGCTGAATCCCCATGGTATCAACATTTATGGTGTTGATGATAATAAGAAAATATTTCCATTAAGAATATCTCCACATGCTGGTCCTAATACAATCAAACTACTGCGATATAAGAAACATTTTTCCTGGATCAAGAATTTTAGCAGATTAGTTAACAGTCAGTATAATAATAATCAACATAAGGTCTATTTCTGTTACAAGTGCCTCCATGGATTTACAAGGTCTGATAAGGAGCCTTATGATAAATTACTTCAAAATCATCTAAGATATTGCGTTTATGACCAAAAGACATCTTTACCAAAAGAGTCTGATAAAATACTGTGCTTCACGAATTATAAAAAGAAGTTTGTTATTCCGTTTTCGATAACATACGATTTTGAGTCAATTTTACAACCGATTAATAATACAAGTACAGCTGGATCTAGACTCACTACACATGTGAATAAATATGTGCCAGTAACTGTTGTGTATGACGTTAGTTGTATAGTTGATCCAACGCTATCAGAACCTATTAGATTATATCGACGTAAAAGTGAAGAAGAAGAAGATCCTGCAGTTTAGTTAATAAAAAATCTGTTCATGGAAGCTGATAAAATCTATAAAAAAAAACTATATCAAGTAACTCCGATGATTCCACTAACACAAGAGTAACAAAACGTGCATAATGCAGCAGTTAACTGACATATTTGTGAAAAAGAATTCGATCCAGATGCTCCAGCAGGTACTAATGGTGAACGAGTCCATGATCATTGCCACATTACTGGATATTATCGTGGAGCAGCGCATAATTACTGCAATTTTAAATTTCACATTGGTAAGTTTATTCCGTGTGTTGCGCATAATTTCAGAGGTTACGACGGTCATTTTATTGTAAGAGCATTAGGACATCCTGATGTTATCCGACTATGTAATAATCGAAAAATCGATTGTATTCCGAATAATGCAGAAAAAATAATGTCATTGACGGTTGGCTCATTAAGGTTCATTGACAGTATGCAGTTCATGCCGAGTTCGTTAGATGCGCTTGCAAAACATTTCAGCGAGTTTCCATCATTAACAGAATATTTTAATGAAAATGTAACGCTGATGAAAGAAAAAGTTATATTTCCATATGAGTATTTAGATAGTTTTAACAAGCTCGATGAAACATCATTACCGAGTAAAGATCTGTTTTACTCATCATTGACTAACGAAAATATATCTGATAAAGATTATAATCACGCTCATGTTGTTTGGAACAGGTTTAGTTGTCGGACAATTGGTGATTATCTAGATACTTATCTTATTCAAGATGTTTTGCTACTAGATGATATTTTCAGAAGTTTCCGATTAACTAGCATCAGTAAATATGGATTAGACCCTGGCTGGTATTTCTCATCTCCAGGATTGTCGTGGGACGCGTTGTATAAACTAACTAAAGCGAAGACTGAACTAATTACTGAAAATAATATCGATCAGTATTTATTTATCGAAAAGTCGATTAGAGGTGGTATTAGAGTAATTAGTAAAAAAACATGTTGTAGCGAATAATAAGTACTTGAAGCAACATGATTCTGATAAGCCTTCTTGTTATATAATTTATTTAGACAAAAACGCGTTATACTCATGGGCTATGTGCCAGGCGATGCCAGTTAGTTGTATTGGTTGGGTTACTCCAAATAAATTCATTAGATATACAGATAATTTAACTGTGGACTTAACAAATTCTAAGTTTTCGTTCTACGTTGAGGTTGATGTTGAATACCCAGAAGAACTTCATGATTTACATAACGACTACCCGTTTCTGCCAGAAAAAATATTAATTTCGGATTAATTGTTAACATCAGAGCAGTTGCAAAAACGTGTTGGAAAGCCATGTTCAATCGCGAAACTAGTACCGAATCTAATGAATAAACGTAATTATGTTTGTCATTACCGAAATCTGAAACAGGCAGTTGAGAACGGGTTAATAATAACTAAAATTCATCGTGTATTGATGATAGAGCGGTCGTTCTGGATGGCTGATTATATTAAGTTTAACAACGATATGAGAACGAAAGCAACTACAGACTTTGAAAAGGATTTCTTCAAGCTTATGAATAACTCTGTCTTTGGCAAAACCATGGAAAATATTCGCAATCGTGTCGATATTGAAATTATGAATAGCCAAAAACGTTGTAGTAAATTAGTAGCATCCGAAAAGTTCGCTGGAATCATCACTATTTGTAAAAACCTTGTAATGGTTAAAAAACATAAATCGAACCTGATTCTCAATAAGCCCATCTTCGTTGGTGCTACAGTGCTAGAAACATCAAAGTGGCTAATGTACAATTTTCATTACGATTTTGTGAAGAAAGTTTGGCCTCAATTGAATTTATTATTTACTGATACTAATTCACTCGTTTATGAAATATTTACAGAAGATGTTTATCAAGATATCTTTGATAATAAGGGTGAATTCGATCTATCAGATGTGCCTCGTGATAATCCATTTCATGACCCTAGCAATAAAAAGGTTATGGGAAAGATGAAAGACGAGTTCTGTTTCAAGCCGGTAGCTGAATTTATCGGATTACGTAGTAAAATGTACGCTGTTCGAGTTGATGATGGTAAGGAGTCGAAAAAAGCAAAAGGAGTTAAGAAATGTGTTGTAAAGACGAATATAACATTCGATGATTATAGAAATGTGTTATTTAACAATAAGAAGCACTCTGCTGAAATGGTCTCGTTTAGATCCTATAATCATCAGATAAACACCGACAACGTTATCAAGCAAGGATTAACTAACTTTGATGACAAGCGTTGGTGTAAGAATGGTATTGATACACTCGCGTTAGGTCATTATAAAACAAGGTTAAATTAGTAAACCAAACAGCGTTGATAGAATATTTTTTTTTTAATCTAGTAGTAGGGAAAAACGCCGAATGACAGAGTTTATCCCATTTTAATCTGGAGGAGGGTTTTAAAGTATGGAACGGAACCTTCTAGAAAAATTGTTTCGTCAGAAAGGGTTTAAAATCAGTTTTTTAAGTTATGTTTAGGCCATAAAAGTCACATAAAACATGGGAAAACACTAAAAAACGACAATAGAGGCCTTAAAACGCCGTAAAAAGGCTTAAAATATTAAACCAGGTATCCGGGGATACTAATGGTCTAGAAACGGCGTTTTTCCCTACTACCCGGGGTTTGAATTGGGGGGGGTACATGAAATCGTAATGTCTATGCGCTTGCGCCTCTCAAAATAAACAGTAGGGTGATGTGAACTCGTGACCTGAAGGGTACCCACATAGGGGCATTCAGAAAGAATGTCCGCTGGACCAAAAAGTCTCAATAAGATGCCTGTGGACCATAAGACAGGTCTTAACCATGAAGAGTGCCCATACAAAAAAAAAAAAAAATCAGATAATAGATGCCATATAAAAAAGGGACTCTTAGGATCTTATTGGTAAAGGCTTTACCAGCATAAAGGGACCCAAGTGGAATGGTAGACCGAATGTCATCGCTGCTGTTTATTTTTGATAAAAACCTATTTTAAATATATAAATATATATATATAATGAACCATGAAAACATCAATGATATTATCTGTGCTATTAAAAAATTAAAATATAACGGAATAAAAATATCTGATAATCTTGACCCTCAGAAAATTATGTGCGATTTTGAATCACTGCAACAGAGAAAATTTGAAAATAAATATACACTACCTTCAAACTACAGGTTTATAAAATTAATATATCAATCTATGCTTGAATCACTAGCTATGGTAAACGATGATCAGGTAAAGCTATTTGCACCTCTTGCACAGTCAATCGAAAAGGTTAAATCCGAACTGTCTCACGAGTACGAAAGAAAAAAGATCGTGGACAATCGTATAATGCAATTAAGAAAGATTATTCTATCTGATTCTGTCAAAAGTGACGCTGAGAGCAGCGACGGTGAAGGTGGACCCTTGACTGTAGTTATGGCTAAACAAAAACCTTGGCAAAACTGACAGTCGAACTATATACAGTAATTCTGTTTTTGTTAAGAAATAGTTATTTGACGTATTCAAATATTACCCGCTGATTATATTTTTTCGAAATTGCAGATCTAGTAATATTATTTGCAACATCACGTACCGATCGTGGATGTATATCAAAATATCTACCTGCTGCGTTTATTGAGGATAAGGTCATTTCTTGGTCTGTTTCTGTATTTATGGATATAACAGACCTCGGGATCTTGGGATATTTACCAGTATTTCCACGTGCAGTATTCTCTCTCTGTGTAATAGCCTGCAGGTTAGATAACCGATTATTCTGGGGATCTCCATCAATATGATCAACTACAAGTCCATTTTCAACTACTCCACGAAAACATTCGAATATGAATTTATGTGATAAATAATGGTTTTTCCCAGCACGAAATTTAAGATAACCTTTATTATTAAGACTACCGACTGGGTTTTTCAATCTGCAGTGTCTGATTACACCATCTCGGGATGCTTCATAATTTGTATATACTGGATGTTTAACAAATTCGTGTTTCTCATAGTACTCAATTTTCAATTTTCTTATAATATCATTGTCGATCATTTCATCATAAGTCTGATTTGTCTGAGTCATTTTATATAATAATATTATTTGTCTAAATCATTGTTTTGAAATCTGGTCAGATAATCTTCTACGGTTTTTATAGGAGATTTACCTGACAATATCAAAGTATTATTTTTTTTTGTCATAATATCGTTTTAATTCCCTGTATTTTTTTCCGCCACATTTTAAACACAATTGAGTTTTTCCTCTGACTCCAACACCGCATTGCACACATGGCATTGGTCCTGTACTTCCATTTTTGACACTTTGCGCATGATTTCCACAGTATTCATTCACACACGATTTATTACAAGGAGAAGTATGTCCAATTTTGAGCCAAGCACATTTGTTTTTTGTTTTAAGCATTATATATATATACTAAAATTTTAATTTAAATATTTGTTTTAATTATATGGAGGAATTATCCATGATTAAACCTTCCCCTGCTAGATTTGACCTTGACAGACTATCAGAATATAAATTTAGTGTTTCGATGCAGGATCTAGCTTTAACGAATGAAGATATAACTAAACGTATCCGTGAAGCAAAAAAAGAATTTCGTGACGATGGTGCTGCTCATGCATGGTCAACATTCAGAGTTGGAAATGTTTTCAATATGATGAATGACGAACGAGGAAAAGTAATTATTAACCACCTTGATAATCAAAAATATTTTATTTTAATAAAATTTATTGTAAATACAGAAGATGATATCTGGATTATTCGTGATAAGCGTGAGCCAGTACGTGTGCAGTCGGTAAGCAATATTGTTCTCTTAAATAATAAATCCAAGCCCGGAATACTTACTGGTATAGACAGACCGTATAATGAGTGAGAGTATCCTGTGACCGCAGTTGTATATGCAATATATCCGCTGGATGATAAACCTGATGTTAAGAATCTTAAACCGATGAAACTGTCGAGAATAAACTGTGTAGCTGAACGAGTTACAGAACATTTTACAAATGCGATACGTGGTAATGGCCTGACAGATTTAAGACGTAAAAAAATAAACACATGGGCAGAATCAGTTAAAGATACCGGAGCGTCTATCAAAGATGTCGCTGAGCTAGAAAAGAAATTAAGATTTCCAATAACGGTGAAGACGTTAACAGGAGAGATTTTGTATAAATCAAAATATGAATCAAGAGGAGCTTCCATAGACATAGTCGATCATAATTCGCATGCGTGGACCTCAGCAGTAACAATATTTCCACGAGATAGAACGGTTAAATTTTATGATGGTCATATACTTGATGCTATCAAAAATATCAGTAAAAGTGACCCTGTATCTGTGTGGTTATTTCAAAGTTCAGAATACGAACATTACGATCAGTTTGTACGGCCTAATGGTAATATTTACCGTACAGAATCTCTTCATGAAGAAATGGAACATCTTGCTCTGAAATATACTTCAGACGATGTCAAAGTTAGACAATTATTAAATAATTGTTTTACCGTTTCATCAGTAGCTGCTCATTTCGCTCAGGAGAAAAATTCATGGAAACCGACACGATCGGAATTTATTGAAGATGTCCAGAAAAGTTGTATAGAATATGACACGGTGGATTATGGAATACCAAATACAACCATAGTGACGTTATCTCTGTTGATATGGCAGCGTATTATCCTGGAAGTTTTCTTGGATATGGGGAATGTTCTAGATACTTTAAGAAATTTGGACATCCATCACACGAGATGACCAAGGTTTCGATAAACGGATCCCTACCAGATTTTGATTTAACAGGATTTGCGTGTGTAGAATCATTCGAGTTTGCACAAAATCTTCATCCTATCAACTATATTTGGTTTGGAAGACATTTTTCAGAGAAGTACTGGGTACCGATAGTGCTGTTGCGGTATATGCTTGATGCTGGAATTTTAATATCGTTGAGAGTAACTGAAGCGATTATATCGTATCGTCCACAGAAGCAAGTTTGGTTACCGGAACCCGTCGATGATTATGATAATGATGAGAACCTTGCAAAGGATCTTGGTAGAAAGATAATCGGCAAGTTTACTCAAGGTAGTTCATACGATTATAAACGACACTGTACAAGATTGATTATGGACGATGCTGAGTTGGATTTTATAATCACTGATACAACGGAAAAAAATACGTTTGTAAACCGATGTAATGCTTATTTATCAGACGGGACCAAACTAGGTACGATTGTGAGCTATATTGATGGCGATTCACCGCAGTTCACTCATTTAAGATCTTCGATGTTGGCTTATGTTTCAATAAATCTATTGTCAATGATAAATAGATTTCCTAATGATGCTGTCAGAGTTGCTACGGATTCATTTTATATACATAAAAAATATAAGGATTTATTAAAACCGCTGCTTGGTAATGGTGAATGGGGGACATGGAGAATAAAACAAGAGAATATACTTAACTATTCTGAATCTGCAGACGTTGAAATTATGGAGAAATATTACAAAAATAATAATCAAGCATCAAAGTCATCTGCACCATCTGTATACGATCCTGTAGCTAGACATAAGACTGTTTATCTTAACGGATGCGGTGGTTCAGGCAAAACAACTCGTGCGATTAACTTATTTATGAATAATAGTTCAGATATAATCGTTTTAACACCTACACATAAATTAGCCAGGGAAATAAAAGAACGAGGAGTAAAATCATGTACATACCATAGTTTCTTTAGATGGTGCGGAGACACATGGACTCCTGAACGAATGAGTGAAAAATATATACCTAAGTATATTATATGGGACGAGATATGCACGGTGTCGTTAGAAGTATTAAAAGTATTTCTTGAATGGTTGTTATTAAAGAATACTGCTGTGATAATGTGTGGTGATCATGGTCAACCACCACCTTTTATTGGACAATCTTCACATGAATGGCTGAAGAATAATGTAGATTATTATGAAGAAATAAATGATGACCGTAGAGCCATTGATGAACCGCTGAAGGAGTTTAAAAGATTAATCAGACTGCAGCCAGATAAAATACAATGTGAAATAATGCGAGGAGTAATTCCAGAAACTACGATGAGTGATTTTTGGACTTTATGGAGACCCGCTGATTTGATAGTCGCAAGTAGAAAGATAGTTCGTGATGAACTACAGGAGAAATTATTTACGTTACATAAAGAAAAGTTTTCAGATCTACCTGTACCTTTATGTTATCGCCCAGCGGACACTCGACGGCAAAATATCGAAGTGGAAATTCCTGGTGCATTGGTTCCACCAAGGGTACAGAATCTCGTCTTGAATGATATTGTTTTGGTTGCTATTGATGTTGTTGAATGCGCATTGAATATGGATAAATCTCCATGGACGTTAGGATACGCTATAACGATTCACTCATCTCAAGGATTAACTATTTCTGATACAAATATCTGGATTGTAGATGATCGAATTGAATGGTCGAATTTAGTCTATCTTGCAGTTTCTCGAGTCAGAAGAATATCTCAACTACATAGGGTTATTATAGATTACGTGATAACTGAGGAAATCACTAACGACACTGCTGCAATAAAGAAAAAATTAGCGGGTTATAAACAATGTGACAAAAAAAATATGCGTAACTTTGATATTGATGCTGAATTTATTATAACGCTAAAACAACGACAGAATAATGATTGTGCAAGCTGTAACTGTAAGATGCTATGGCAGAATTCAAATAATAATCCAAGACAATTTACCGTAGATAGAATTAATAGCGATCTAGGTCACACACGTGATAATGTGATGCTGACCTGTCTTGAATGCAATCGACGTAGAGGTTCTGGTTATGTAATTGTATGTGGTGGTAATTGTGTATTCGCAGGAATTACTTGTAACTGTTCACGTACAAATCCACGCTGAGGAGCTGTAGAATCTAATCTGTAGATTGCAGGTCTTCCAGTGGATCTAACTATGTCAGAAATTGTATGTGTAGTAACGCTCCAGACAGGATCGGTTGCTCATTTTTTACCACCCTCAAGTTCCCCAGGTTCATATAAATATCTTACAGTTACATTACCTAATACCGGTCGAGGTTGTTGTTTATCGCTACGGACTATATATTTTTTTTTTAATCGCATTAGAAGGTTTCATGGAAGTTGCACGAGTAATTTCATTATTTAGTGCAGATATTACACTTGGTAACCTTGCAACCCATTAACGAGATCGCTCACCGGACTTAAAGTCGGTAGATATTTCCCTCGCGTATTGATATCCAAATAACTGCTCAGCAAGTGTTCTATTAAATCGTTCAACGATTGCCTGATCACGATGAATTTCAGTATGTCCTCGTCTGATTTCAACGTTATGTCGCTTCATCAATGATGATACTGCACCAAGAAATTCTTTACCAGGATCAACTTGTAATAATTGTGGCCATCGCAAAGGTCCTCGCTGATAAATTCGCTCGAACGCAGATGCAACTTCAGATGCTGTCTTTGTTGATAATGGTTCCGCTTCTTTATATCTACTCGCAACGTCAATGACAGTTAATGCGTATTTGTACGTGCGTGATTTTCGTCCACGTGTTTTAATAGTATCATGCGGTAAAAATAAAATATCTGCTTGATGAACTTCATTAGGGACGCTGACATCAAAATGTGCGTATTGAATTTTTTTAGGTGGTGGTAGATAAATCTGCCACATTGCCTGTCGTGCTAACCACGCTGCAGCGACATTACGTGAAACTTTTGCTGCTTCGGAAAGTTTAGTAATAGCTGCTTTGCCTCTCCAATATCCTCTCGGGGAATAATAAACAGATTCCATTATATTAGTTATATAATTAATTACCAGCCCCTAGCATTATTTTACTTTTCATAGCAGTTTTTACTAGAAAACTAGCGAGGTTTTCTCTGAGAGATTTATTAGGAATAGAATTTAAGGCATGAGTCAATTTCACATCTGCGAGATGTCGTTGTTGTAAATCCTTACTTTTATACGCAACATCATGAACATGATACACTTGATCAATCTTATTTACTGGATGCTCTCCTGGTCTAGGTTGATCTTGATCATCAAGTCGGATATCAAGTCGGGTTCCAGGACCACAATAATTATATCCAGGAAGGTGTTTCTCACCGGGGTATTTAGCCCATGGGGTTCCTGGTAATTTCCCTAATGAAGCGGTTATATCTCCACCTGTCTTTGATGAAATAAATTTATATTTTCTTGTGCCACATTTTACACATTTACCTGTAATTGCATG
>JAECUM010012537.1:0-87352 GCA_016617855.1 Megalonaias nervosa | reverse complement strand
TATATATATATATATATCAGAATTTGTTTTAAATAAATTTTATGGCTCTGAACATGCCTTGAAAATCTAAAACGTTTAGATGCAATCCAATTCTGTTATAGAAACAATTTATATTAATCCATGAACCGTCTTCATCGACAAAGTCGTTTACATTCAAAATCAGTTCTTTCAACCAGTGCATGTACATGACACTATAATCCTTAGCTTAAATGTTTAGTGTATATAGAACTCATTTTCACTATGAAAAGGAGTTGGCCAGGTGGGTGTAATGCTGACTTTTCTTTTTCTATTATAAATAAATGGTTGATTGAATACACTTGTGAAAACTAATTTTGGTTACAAATATCAGACGAATATAATACGATACTACGCTTCATATATTGACACTGAACGGAGTGCAGATGCTAATGGATGCAGCCTGTTAGTGTGCACATAGTGGATGTATTTAATAATGAGTTCTATATACACAGCAAACGTACTTGCATGATATTCTGTGGAATTACTGTGGGATATTCATGGACAAGAAAAGAACGGTGAAAATATCCAGGAGTAAATTTTCTAGGATAATAAAATTAATGATGGTGAAGATAATTGATATGATAAAGCTGATCGTGTAATAAACTCAGAATATGTTTATATGATAAAGCTAAACGAGTGATAAACTATTTATCTGAACTATAAACTATCATATTTATATGATACACCTAAAAGTGTAATAAACGCACTATATTCAATTTTATTTTGAAATTCTGGGAAGGATTTACTGCAGAAAGCAAAACGATATTTCGCCCAAAAAGATTGCCAACAGAATCATCTGCAGCATACTTGGTATGATTTCAATGGATAGGCACATACATTATTTTCATTTACGTATGTTTAGAACATCTGCAATAACGGCTTGTAAGATTTTATTAAAAAAAAGCATCATTTAAACTATTTTTCAATGACTTTATTTTCACCTGTATCGTTTACAGACATATTAACATGGAAGCATTTAATTTGGACAAGTGTACAGGTATTTATGGAATGTAAACGCGTATTAGAAATCCATCTGAAGGTTTATGTCGATTTTAAGAAATTAAAGAATTAAAAATGTACATTTCATGGAAACATGCTTAAATTGACACAATTAGAAAAATGAAGAAAGCGACATTAATTCGTACAGGAGAAATTAAAACAACATATCAACTGTATCCTTGATTTGGAAAAATAAATAATGACTGTATTTTATATTTATCAATGAATTGTTTTTCAACCCTGGATAATAGAAACGATATGACGAAGAATATGTTTCATACATGCCTCCAGTGATTTACTGTAAATTTGTTATCAATTGTATGATACGGTACTGCTCATGTTGTTGTAACGAAACTTCGGAAACGTTTGGACTCGAATCAAGGATAAATGTGATAATACTGCATGACACTAGGATGAAGGACATTCTATATTTGATTGAATTTTGCAAGCTTTCGCAATGTATAATGCAATAAATCATGGTAGTAAACTGTAAATTGAACAATCGTGTAATAAGAATAGGGTATTGGCTATTTATACTTACGTCCACTGCTATAGTGAATTTTTGTTCTCAGATTTTAGTGATATTGGGGAGTTGGTTTAGGAAGATATTTCTCAAACCCAGTAACTAGCCATTTTCTAGAGACATACATTATAATGTACAGTATTTATGAGACTTTACGACAACATGGGTTAGTTTAGTAACATGGACCCTTCCTAATTTTTTTAACATAGGGAATTATCTCGATAATTTTAGGTATACGTGTTTAGTAATTTGAGATAGGAATAGTTACTTGCATTAGGTATTTAGATCGTATTTTGAGGTGTATAGCGCGAAGTACGAATCTTTAGCTTGGAAAAGCTTTCTAATGAGTCATACAAACCTGAAACAAGACAAACCATGCATGTGCGAAACTAGAGTTTCGTGAGGTGTGCTTATTAGGTGATTTGATAGAAATTGTGTGTTGTATTCGCACGTTTAAGAGTGTTTCAGTTGACTGTTGCCTTGAGGTATTGGGAAAAAATGGGCCTCAAAGTCAGACTCACGTAGAAGTTGTTTGATTTATTCAGCAGCGAGTTCCACTGAGTGTAACAATAGATCAATTATTTTTGGCGTGTATACTTTATAAAAGCTATTGAGTCAGAAATTAAACAATTTTGCAAATTAGTGAGCTTAGACTTAAAAATGGATATCAATATGACTGTTGGATATTCGTGATTCAACAAAAAACAATATCTCAGTTGATCGAAACTCAAAACGTGTAGCTCTAGTAAGTTTTAATGTATAATACGGCTTCATCAGTTGTGAATGAAATATTTTCTTGTCTTGATGTATTATATTGCATTTCTTGAACATATTTTAAAATCTTCAGAAAATGGAGGAATAAAAGATATAATTCAGCCTGTCCTCACACACAACCTCCTCCCCCTCCCCCAGACAAACACCTCCAGCTAAGGATTGTTTCTTTGAATACCTGTTAAAATATTGAATGTTTTCAGTCTCCCCTGAATGCACTTGACTCCTTCTAGTATTCCGATTAAGATTTAACAAAGCAAATTTGCTCTCTCCGTGCCTTCGGTGTACCCTTGATACGACGTATTGACTGATTGGGAATCTGCATGTTCAGATTGCTCAATTTTTTCATTTTAAATATGTACAAATGAGCAAATTTACGTATCTGAATGGCAAACTTCTATTCTTTATTTTCTAAGTAATAATATCAGTCGGTTGGTCTTATTATAGGACTAAACGGTAGTTCATCAAATAATTTATTCAGAAATATTAACAGTTTCTGGTTGTCGTATGATACCATTTTGACCAGTGCAGTTATTGGTTACATGAATATTTGTATTTTAGTACTGCTCACACGATATGCTAGTATGTTGTTTACATACCAAGAAGTGTCTACTGGCTGGAAACTAGAGTGCACACTATTCTCACAAGCACTCCAGATTATCAGTAGCTATTCCTGCTTTTTCATATTGTCTCAATGCAGCGTAGATGCCGAAGAAAGTAGATCAAACATAGGTATGCAAATGCGATAGATCAAGCTTATATGGCTATTCAACCCCTTGCTTTCTTCATAATGGGCATTCTGAAATCATATCGTGAGCGCATTATACATGCACTTTGTTTCCCAACTGATCTTTGTAGTCGAATATTTTACATAACAGATGCTCACCTGATTTAACACGTAACTCTCCCGGCCATTGTCAGCTTACGCAATTCTGCCGAAGTTTTGGAAAGTGAACATTAGTAATATCCTCGGTCACTGACAATAAGATACGTCGCATGTAGTCTAACTCACAGGTGCTCAACGCGAGCTTGATGTTGAGAAAAACAAACAAACAAACAATAATCTGAAGGAAAAAAATCATACAGAGTGACAAAAATACCCCCATGACCCATTCTGACATTGGACCCTCTTTATCATACTATATAAGAGACATGGTCAGTAACTTCTAATACTTCGTTCCACCATTGTCCCTAGATTTCCTTCTGCTATTTCCGCCTTTAAAGTCATACGACCATATTCTATGGCTTGTTTTACTCCTGAGATATTTTTCTATCCATCAAGCCAGATTGGCTATTCTGCGTTGCAGCAAACTGGAGTTACGGGTTCCGAAACGTGCGAATTTCGCGAATTTTGCCTGCCAGGACCATTTTACGCTTAGGTGAAAACCGGTGAAAAGAGCTACATATACCATGTTTGCGACTCTACGATACATCCCTTCTTTAATTACAGAACGGTGGAAGATGCAAAAGCAAGTGTTTACTTACCATTAACTCGATTCAGCTTTAGGAATCCTGTTCCATGGAAGAATTAGACATTCTCTTCTTCAATACACATACATCCCATACGAGCGACACTCAGTTTGAAAACATGTACACTATGCGGCACACACGTCAACGGCGAGATATGATTGGCTCAAAAGGTTATACTTAACGTCCATGCACCGTGACCGTTTCACGATGTAGACTGTTTGTACCCTGGGAAAAATAGGTATTAACATGATCGCATGATGTTAGAAACCATTTGAAATGTGTTAAATTAATAAGAGTATACATTAAAGTATGAGTGCACTACATCAAATTAAAATTTCCAGAAATACGTTAGATAATGACTGAAAATATTTATTTATCTGATGCATGGATGTTATTTAAGTATGTTATATATAGCTCTTTGCACCGGTTTTCACCTGAGAGTAACACTCTCCCGGCAGGCAAAATTCGCGAAATTCGCACGTTTCGGAACCCGTAACTTCCGTTTGGTGCAACGCAGAAGAGTCAATGATGGCTTGATAAATAGAAAAATATCTCAGGAGAAAAACAAGCCATAGAATATAGTCATATGCCTTTAAAGACGGAAATAGCAGAAGGAAATCTACGGTAATTGGTGGAACGAAGTATTAGGAAGTTACTGACCTTTTCTCTTATATAGTATGATAAAGAGGGTCCTATGTCAGAACGGGTCATGGGGGTAATCTGAGGTATTTTTGTCACTCTGTATGATTTTTTTTTCCCTTCAGTTTATTGTTTTTTTTTTTCTTCTCAACATCAAGCTCGCGTCGAGCACCTGTGGTCGAACTATTGGAATTTCTGAACTAATTATTCACGCGTTTGAAATTTAACCCACTTCTGGGCTGATAAAACTGACTCGAATCCTGTCTCAAAATATGAGGTGATGTTGACGATGCTGACGCTGCAAATAACTTTAGTACAACCGGATACAAATTTCCGCTAATTATATTGAAAGTGTGCTTTCTTTTTGCGGCATGTCATAAAGTAGTTTGAGTGAGGATTGCGTTCAGACCGCATGATCTAAATAAAACACAGTGCTATTCTTAATAGGCGTGGTTGTACTTATGATAGTGATAATGATGATCATTTTTCAAACTGTTTGTTGCACCATCATTATCGTCATTATCAGAACTTTAAATTACTATTATTATCATTATTATTATTATTATTATTATTATTATTATTATTATTATTATTAATTGTATTTTTATCTGGGGCTAGCATTCAATAATATATCAGTCCCAGTTCTTGTGGATAGTGGTTAGAATGATGGATTCGCGACCGAAAGGGTGCAAGTTCGAATCCTAGCAACGGATCAGCCCTGGTTGACTACCATGGTGTGTAATTGGGTCATGCACTTTACATCAAATGCCTCAGTACTAAACCACCAACTTATGTTGCTGTGCCATTAACCCCTTCCCCCGGTTGTTACATGAATTAGTATTGAAATGTTCTAAACGCTTATGTACTTAAACAAGTTCTTCATACTTCTCCACTACGACTTAGATGTTGACATTAGGTAAGAAGTCTGATGAAACCCTACAACTTTAGTCGAAATGTTGCCATCATTTAACATCTTCTCTCTTAATAATACAGAAGCGTGGTCAGGCAATTAACATTCATTCAACAGGTGTTCGCACAGTGTGAGGTCCATATTAGCGAGTAGAGATTACAGGGCTGTACTGAGGGAATTCATTAGAGAGAAATCAGTGACTGGGAATTCAAATATTCGGTTTGAACAGTTACATAGAATTCAATCGAAACTGGATAGAGACAGATCTCCACGACTACAACCATGCCCTTGAACGGGAAATTAAAATTTAAACAAGAAGAAACGGCGAGATGCTCAACACTTACAAGACTTCGTGGGATAACCTATGGGATCAAGAACAATTTTTGCAACTTGTGATGGATAAACATAAAGTAATTTTGGCTTTATATTAAATTTGCCAACGTTTCACTAACACATTTTCCTGTCTGATTCCAGAGTGGCTCTTCATGACGTTTAGCAATCGACTCGCGGATCTTGAAAGATACTGAGGTGCCTATGGTCAAGTGGTCACAAGCAACGGTGCTCGACGCGAGCTTGATGTTAAGAAAAAAAAACAATAATGTGAAGGAAAAAAGTCATACAGAGTGACAAAATACGTCAGATTACCCCCATGACCCGTTTTTACATTGGACCCTCTCTATCATACTATATAAGAGTGAAGGGAGTAACTTCCAAACACTTCGTTCCACCCATGACCCTAGATTTCCTTCTGCTATTTCCGTCTTTAACGGCATACGATCATATTCTATGGCTTGTTTTACTCCCGAGATATTTTTCTATCCATCAAGCCATCACTGACTATTCTGCGTTGCACCAAACTGAAGTTACTGGCTCCGAAACGTGCGAATTTCGCGAATTTTGTCTGAGTGGACACTACTACGCTCAGGTGGCAACAGGTGAAAAGAGCTACATATACCATACTTTAATAACCTAACTCAACATTCTTTAACCAATGTCCATGAAATCTGTAGCATACATTAACTATATTAACAATAATACACGTGAATATATGTCATGTTTATCACATTGTCGGTACACTTTACATAAAGAACGTGAGGTTCAATATGTTTGCTTAAATTTGCCAGTTCCACGCTTTTGTTATGGAATAGGCACTGACTTCGGATCCCATCATAAATGTCCAAAAACTTGTATCTCAACTAGTGTGTGAAAAAGTCAGAGGAAAACTCGAATACGCACCTAAGAGCTTCTGACTTACTTTTCCAGAGTAATTGTTGGATAAATCTATCTACAATATGTTTAAAAACGTGTTAGAAGTTTAATGTCTTTACATTCAGATGATAACATTAAAAATAAAAATGCTCATAAATAAGAGTTTTCAAGTGACTCTCTCTCTCTCTCTCTCTCTCTCTCTCTCTCTCTCAGTACCGTGTATCATGAGTGTGCCTGTTTGAAGATAATCGTACGGGAAATATAATTTGAGTAACAACAAATAGTGTATAACGGAAGCATGCTAATCGTATCTGCTATTATGATATATTTAGAGCTAGTAGCCTACAACGTCCCAACCTCACACCCACAAAAGACCACAATCTCTCTCTCTCTCTCTCTCTCTCTCTCTCTCTCTCTCTCTCTCTCTCTCTCTCTCTCTCCGTGTGTATCTGTCTCTGTCTCTCTGTTTGTCTGTCTATCAGCCTCAAGTTTTCCCAGCAGGTCTGAAAACGACGTTACTTACAAACTTGCCTAGACGTGAGATACGCAAATCGCTACACTTCTTGCAGTCCTTCAGCTGTTCTGTTTATTTGAATTATAGAGGCGTGCGCACTTACTGTGCATGTGCCTCTGGTTTATGTATGCATGGCATACTGTTAAATTACAAGTGGGAAGGAAAAAGTGCCTCATCCCCCAGGCTTTAATATCCTCAAAGAGGATTGCTAAATTGGCCCATCATGTTTCATTTAAACTAGCTGGCGAATCGACTGAGTACTGGTGCAGCCAAATAACGCCAGCTAGAGGCCTTTGCTTGAGAGGGAATAGACCCAGCACACACTCAAGCTTATTTAAAGTGTCAGTCAATTACCACCAGGTGTCAACCAAGCAATAAGAGACGTCCGTCGCCATGGTTGGTGATTATGACGTCTCATTCGGGCACCTGGTGTTTGGACGGGTGGAAATCGTTCCACACTCCGTCCATGTACAGGAGGCCGAGTAAGGCAAAGGAAGAAAGGGTGTCCCAGCACCCAGCGCAAAGCGAATCCATGGACGCCGTGTACGCTTCGAAACGCCGGCCCATACTTATTTCAGATTCGGTCCAGTTATACTAATGGACAATTCCTTAAACCAATAGCGTGTAAGCCACCTGTGCAACAATCCTTCAGCTAACAAAAGAGCAGTTATATACATCAATGATAATCTCATCTCGTTTCAGGACGCAAAACAATGGATCACCAAAACGGTTCAAGCTAGATGAGAAAAAGTAGTCAGCAGTCTTATATAATGGGTTTCTGGCTCAAAACCCTATTTTGTATTGGGACGATCACCACCTTACCATAGACTCCTAGTTAACAAAAACGTATTCAAAAACGATTTTGTTTGGGGCAACGAAATCGATTTCATCGTTGAGACCACCATAAAAAACATCATCGTCGTCACACAAAATAGGGTTTTGACACAGAAACAACCCCTTATATAAGACTGCTGCAGTTTTTACTGTAAAGTTTATCATATTTTTTTTTTTTACACATCCGATTGTCGAGATATTTTTAACGTCTCAGCTTTTGCTACGATGTAACGCTCATCATTATGAGCAGCAGGCAGGGTGAATAGACCACTTGGCTGAGACCTTATTTTACAAAAATAAAGGTTCCTACAGAGGCTGAAAAATAAGGTCAATAACACTAAACCGAACCTCCTAACTTTTATTATTACCGTATAGTTTGAAAAACAAATAATAAATCGTTTGGTTTAGCTCATTTTTGTTATTTTATTTTTTATTTTTTTGTTTTTTCTGTTATAATGCGTTTAGTTTACTCGGCGGGTCAATTAATTTTTGTCATTCACCCTGCCTGCTGCTGTAATTAACCAAAGATTTTATCCAAACCTATACGATATCTAGATCTTGGGTCATGTAGATTTATTGTAATAAATCCAAACGGAACAGCTTGTGCTTGAGCAAAAAAGTTTTTGAACTTCATCATATCTATATCTCCTGAACACCAAGTATAATAAATATTCTGTAAAGTATAATTATCTACTCCATTAAACACAACCAAAATACTGCAGTTGTCTCTGATCACTTTAGGTATTTGTGTATATCGCTGAGTGACGTATATAACATCTGTATTCTTGTGTCTACCTCGAGAAAATATTCTAGCTGGATTTGTTTGTCTGTCCAACATAACGTCATCGTACACCACTAAATTATTAATAAATCCATCTAGGTCATCTACAGATGGGGCTTCATCAATATCTGTGATAAAATCAGCAACATCATCACCATCTTCATTCAACAATTTTGCATTTTCATTAAAATCCTTGAGTACTTCGTAACAGTGTTGATCATCTACGGATGGTGTTACTAAATACAATTTACTCCATTTTAACCATCGCATTATTAAATTTAATAATAGTTGTGTTTTACCCGATCCAGATGGACCTATTATAATCATCCTTATCGAATTTGGTAATGCTGGGTGATGCTTCACTCTCTCCTGTTTTCGTGTCGCCGAAAGGTCAATTATATCCATATAATAAAAATATGAGTCTATATTGTGTTCGATGTAGAGCATCTACACCCACTGCTGAATTAACTACAATAACAACAAAAAATAAACGACGTGCTCTGACGGGCAAATGTGTAAAATGTGGCACGAAGAAATACAAATTTATTCCAATAAAGACAGGTGGAGATATAGCCGCTTTATTAGGAAAATTACCAGGAACTCCGTGGGCTAAATACCCCGGTGAGAAATATATTCCTGGATATAATTATTGCGGTCCTGGAACTCGACTTGATATCCGACTTGATAATCAAGATCAACCAAGATCAGGAGAGTATCCAATAAATAAGATTGATAAAGCGTGTCATGTTCATGATGTTGCGTATAAAAGTAAAGATTTGCAACAAAGGCATCTCGCAGATGTAAAATTGATTCATGCATTAAATTCTATGCCTAATAAATCTGTCAGAGATAAATTAGCTAGTTTTCTAGTAAAATCTGCCATGAAAAGTAAAATAATGCTAGGGGCTGGTAATTAATTATATAAATATTATAATGGAATCCATTTATTATAGCCCAAGAGGATATTGGAGAGGCAGATCAGCTATTACTAAATTATCTGAAACAGCAAAAGTTTCACGTTCTGTTGCTGCAGCGTGGTTAGCACGACAGGCAATATGGCAAATTTATCTACCACCACCTAAAAAATTTCAATATTCACATTTTGATGTCAGCGTCCCTAATGAGGTTCATCAAGCAGATATTTTATTTTTACCACACGATACCATTAAAATTGGTAAACGTCAATCACGCACATATAAATACGCATTAACTGTCGTTGATGCTGCAAGTAGATATAAAGAAGAGGAACCATTATCAACAAAGACAGCGTCTGAAGTTTCATCTGCGTTTGAACGAATTTATCAGCGAGGACCTTTGCGATGGCCACAGTTATTACAGGTTGATCCTGGCAAAGAATTTCTTGGTACAGTATCATCGTTGATGAAGAAATATAACGTTAAAATCAGACGAGGACATGCTGAAATTCATCGTGATCTGGCAATCGTTGAACGATTTAATCGAACACTTGCTGAGCGGTTATTTGGATACCAATATGCAAAAGAAATATCTACTGACTTTAAATCCGGTGAGAGATTTCGTGAATGGGTTGCAAGGTTACCAAGTGTGATAGCTGCATTAAATAATGAAATTACTCGTTCAACTTCCATGAAACCTTCTATTGCGATCACAAAAAAATATATACCCCGTAGCAATGACAGACATCAACCTCAACCAGTATTAGGTAATGTAACTGTAAGATATTTATACGAACCTGGCGAACTTGAAGGTGGTAAAAAAAGAGCAACCGATCCTATCTGGAGCGTGACTACACATACAATTTCTAGTGTAGTTAGATCTACTGGTAGACCTCCAATCTACAGATTAGATTCTACAGCCCCTCAACGTGGATTTGTACGTGAACAATTACAGGTAATCCCTGAAGACACACAATTACCACCACATACAATTACATAACCAGAACCTTACGTCGATTACATTCAAGACAGGTCAGCATCACATTATCACGTGTATGACCAAGATCACTATTAATTCTGTCTACGGTAAATTGTCTTGGATTATTATTCGAATATTGCCATAACATATTACAGTTACAACTTGCACAATTATTATTCTGTTGTGCTTTTAGTTTTATAACAAATTCAACATCAATATCAAAGTCACGTTTTTTTTTTTGTCACACTGCTTATAACCAGATAGTTTTTTTCTTATTACGTCATTATTAACAGTTTGATTATTATTTTCTGTAAAATTCATAATAACCCTATGTAGCTGAGATATTCTTCTGACTCTAGAAACTGCGAGATAGACTAAATTCGACCATTCAATCCGATCATCTATAATCCAAATATTTGTATCAGAAATAGTTAACCCCTGTGATGAGTGAATAGTTATAGCATATCCTAACGTCCACGGTGATTTATTCATATTCAGCGTATTCTCAACGACATTAATATCGACTAAAATATTATCATTCAAGACAAGATTCTGTATTCCACCACCAGGAATTTCAACATCAATATTCTGTCGTTGAGTATCTGCTGGGCGATAACACAAAGGTACAGGTAGATCTGAAAACTTTTCTTTATGTAACATAAATAATTTATTTTGTAGTTCATCACGAACTATCTTTCTACTTGCAACTATTAAATTAGCGGGATTCCATAAATTTAGAAAATCATTCATAGAAGTCTCTGGAATTACTCCGCGCATTATTTCACATTGTACTCTGTCTGGCTGAAGTCTGATTAATCTTTTAAACTCCTTCAGCGGTTCATCAATAGCTCTATGGTCATCATTTATTTCTTCATAATAATCTGCGTTATTCTTCAGCCATTCATGTGGAGACTGTCCAATAAAAGGTGGTGGTTGACCATGATCACCGCACATTATTATAGCAGTATTCTTCGTCAATAGCCATTCAAGAAATGTTTTTAATATTTCTAACGACACCGTGCATATCTCGTCCCAGATAATATATTTAAGTATATATTTCTCACCCATTCGCTCAGGAGTCCATGTGTCTCCACACCATCTAAAGAAACTATGATAAGTACACGATTTTACTCCTCGCTCTTTTATTTCTCTGGCTAATTTATGTGTCGGTGTCAAAACAATTATATCCGAATTATTATTCATGAATAATTTAATCACACGCGTTGTTTTACCTGAACCACCGCATCCGTTAAGATAAACAGTTTTATGTCTAGCCACAGGATCATATACAGATGATGCTGATGACTTTGATACCTGATTATTATTTTTGTAATATATTTCCTTAATTTCAACGTCGGCGGATTCAGAATAGCTAAGTATATTTTCCTGTTTTATTCTCCATGACCCCCATTCACCATTACCAAGTAGCGGTTTTAATAAATCCGTATATTTTTTATTTATATAAAACGAATCTGTTGCGACTCTGACAGCATCACGAGAAAATTTATTTATCATAGACAGTAGATTTATAGAAACATATGCCAACATAGAAGATCTTAAATGAGTAAATTGTGGTGAGTCACCATCAAGATAACTCACAATTGTACCTAGTTTGATTCCGTCTGACAAATAAGCATTACTCCGATTTATAAATATGTTTTTTTCTGTCGTATCAGCTATTATAAAATCTAGTTCAGCATCGTCCATAATCAATCTTGTACAGTGTCTTTTATAATCATAGGCTCCTCCTTGAGTAAATTTACCAATTATCTTTCTACCAAGATCTTTTGCAAGTTTTTCATCATGCTCGTCTCTGCATTTACGTATATTATTAGTAATTTTAATAATATCATCATCATTAAGATTAGGGAATTCTTTTCTGGCATCATCAATATTAAATCTATTTGGTTCTGGTAACCAAACTTGTTTCTGTGGACTATACGATATAATCGCCTCGCTCACCTGTAAAGATATTAAAATTTCAACATCAAGCATATATTGCAATACTACTATTGGAACCCAACATTTTTCTGAAAAATGTCTTCCAAACCAAACATAAGTAATCGGATGGAGATTTTCTGCAAATTCGAATGATTCTACATGAGCAAATCCGGTTAAGTCAAAATCTGGTAAATGTCCGTTTATCGCAACCCTGGTCATCTCGTGTGATGGATGTCCGAATCTCTTAAAGTATTCAGAACATTCTCTGTATCCAAGAAAACTTCCAGGATAACATGCTACCATATCAACAGATATAACGTCATTATACTTATATTTAGTATTCCATAATCCTTCGTGTCCATATTCTACACAGCTTTTATGAATATCTTCAAGAAATTCCGATCGTGTTGGTTTCCATAAATTTTTCTCCTGAGCGAAATGAGCTGCTACAGATGGAACTGTAAAACAATTATTTAATAATAGTCTAACTTTGACATCGTCTGAAGTATATTTCAGCGCAAGATGTTCCATTTCTACATTAAGAGATTCTGTACGGTAAATATCACCATTAGGCCGTACAAACTGATCGTAATGATCATATTCTGAACTTTGAAATAACCAAACGGACACAGGGTCACTTTTACTGACATTTTTGATAAAATCAAATATATGACCATCATAAAATTTAACCGTTCTATCTCGTGGAAATATTTTTACTGCTGAGGTCCATGCGTGCGAATTATGATCAACGATTGTTATAGGAGCTCCTCTTGATTCATATTTCGATTTATATAAAATCTCTCCGGTTAACGTCTTTACTGTTATTGGGAATTTCCATTTCTTTTCTAGTTCAGCGACATCTTTGATAGACGCTCCGGTATCTTTAACTGATTCTGCCCATGTATTTATTTTTTTACGTCGTAAATCTGTTAAACCATTACCACGTATCGCATTTGTAAAATGTTCTGTAACTCGTTCAGCTACACAGTTTATTCTTGACTCTGACAGCTTCATAGGCTTTAGATCCCCGACGTCAGGTTTATTATTCAGCGGATATATTGCATATACGACTGCAGTAACTGGATATGCACGTTCATAATATACCTTATCAATACCAGTCAGTATTCCGGGTTTAGATTTATTACTCAAAAGAACAATATTATTTCCTGACTGCACACGGACTGGATCGCGCTTATAATATAATCCAAATATCTTCTTCTGTATTTACAATAAATTTTATTAAAATAAAATATTTTTGATCATCAAGGTGATTAATAATTACTTTTCCTCGTTCATCATTCATCATATTAGTAACATTTCCAACTCTGAATGTTGACCATACATGAACAGCGCCATCGTCACGAAATTCATTTTTTGCTTCACGAATACGTTCGGTTACATCCTCATTTGTTAAAGCTAGATCTTGCATCAAAGTACTAAATTTATATTCTGATAGTCTGTCAAAATCAAATCTGGCTTTTTTAGTTTCAATCATGGATAATTCCTCCATATAATTAAAACAAGTATTTAAATTAAAATTTTAGTATATATATAATGATTGAAACAAAAAACAAATGTGCTTGGCTCAGAATTGGATATACTTCTCTTTGTAATAAATCGTGCGTGAATGAATATTGCGGATATCATGCACAGAGTATCAAAAATGGAAGTACAGGACCAATACCATGTATTCAGTGTGGTGTTGGAGTCAGAGGAAAAACTCCATTGTGTATAAAATGTGGCGGAAAAAAATACAGAGAATTAAAACGATATTATGACAAAAAAAATAATACTTTGACATTATCAGGTAAATCTCCTATAAAAACCGTAGAAGATTATCTGGCTAGATTTTCAAAAAACAATGATTTAGACAAATAATATTATATATATAAATGGAACAAAACGAATTTGTGAAACATCCTATAATAAAAAATTATGAGGCGTCTCGAGATGGTGTAATCAGGAACTGCAGATTGAAAAAACCAGTAGGTAAGCTTGATAAATTTGGTTATTTTAGATTTAATACCAATGCAGATAAAAATCATTTATCAAGTAGATTCATCTACGAATGTTATTTTGGGGTCATCAAAGATGGGCTTGTAGTTGATCACATTGATGGAGATCCCAAAAATAATCGGTTATCTAATCTGCAAGCTATTACATATAGTCAGAATGCTGCACGTGGAAATACTGGAAAATGTAAATTATTCGGAAGGAGAGCTATTAAATCCATGAATATACAGACAGGACAGGAAATAACTTTTCCTTCAATGAATGCGGCTGCAAAACATTTTAGCATACATCCACGATCGGTGCAATGTGTTGCAGATAAAATATACAAATCAGCATATTCATTCAAATACGATCAGCCGATTATATTTGAATATATCTAACTCTGTGCTCTTAACAAATAAATTGTATATAGTTCGACTCTATATTTTGCCATGGGTACCTTCACCGTCACTGCTCTCGGTGTCACTTTCACTTTTGACAGAATCAAATAACATAATCTTTCTTAATTGCATTACACGATTATCCACGATCTTCTTTTTCTCGTATTCACGAGATAGTTCGGATCTGATATTTTCGATCGAACGTGCAAGAGGCGCAAATAGTTTTACCTGTTTGTCATTTACCACCGCCAAGGATTCAAGCATAGACTGATAGATTAATTTTACAAATTTATAATTGGATGGTAATGTGTATTTATTGTCAGTTTTTCTTTGTTTTAATATTTCATAATCACATAATATTTTTTCAGGATCGAGATTATCAGATAGATTTATTCCGTTATGTTTTAATTTTTTAATAGCAGAAATAATATCATTAATGTTTTCTTGGTTCATTATATAATAATTATTTCTTTAAAATAAAAAATAATATCAGTCTCTGAATAATTATTTTAAAAAATGTAGTCCCCATAACCCCATGTGAACCCCTAGGTTGTCATATGACATCCTAGCAGGATCAGAAGGTCAGGGGACTGTTTTTTGAGGATGATTATGATTATATACAGATGATTATGATTATATACAGATGATTATGAATATATACAAATGGTGATGATTTTGATTTTTGCAGACGGCACAAACATAAACTTATCCTAATGATATATGATTGTATGAACATGAATATTTACAAATGGTGATGATTTTGATTTTTGCAGACGGCACAAACATAAACTTAACTATGGACGGAATACAAAGGGGGGGATTTATCTACGTCCAACAGATTTTATACAACTCTCCCCCCATATAAACCCCGGGGAGTGCAAAATTGCACCCACCACGTGGTTACATGGTGGGAAAGTTGTATTATTTTTCTGTTGGGTTTCGTACCCCCAATTAAATAGCATCAGTCGCCAAATGCAAAATAATATATCTTTAGCATTTTTGGAGACTCGAACACACGAGAGTCTGCACAACTTCGATCTACGTCCAACCGTCTTACCACTTCGGCCATCGTTCTCTTATCAATAATACAGTTGAATTTAAGTATATATATATAATATTTGCGCTGTCTCACAGAACTTGTATTACTAATAGAAATGTAAAACTGTACTTCAGTTTTTCAAAATTCATAAAATAATTGCACGTATAAGTTATAGTTCGTTAAGGTAACAGACAGACGGACTAATATGCTATACACGTATATACAACTGGGTTTGTACAGGTAACGACGTAGTAGTAAGGGAAATAATCGTTTAATTCACTCCGCAGAGAGAGATAGCCGAGTTATCTCGCTTTATTATATATACAATTGCTTTAATCATAGAAATTGATTATTATTCATGTATTTACTAATCAGCCCCTGATTATTTAATCGGACGTTCTACGAGCGTATATACAAATTAATATTAAGAGATTCTTGTCTTAGATCCAAAATGTTTCCTGCCTGGTCGGTGAGTTTGAAATTTATTCTTGTCAGAAATGGATTATGTACACGTAAATAAACTGGGTTAATTGGCTCAGATACAATTAACCACCCAGGCGGATCTTTAGGACTGAATGTATATAGTATATACCCCTGTTGGGCCTGGTTAGATTTTGAAAGATCTACTTGATAACTGTCATCAATTACGTCACATACTAGATTGACCGCGATCGTAGATGTTATATTAACAATACCAGGTGAGATATGGCGGCCTCCACCATGTGGATCATTGTTATATTTAAGAATAGTTGGTGTAGGTATTAATTTTTTCCATGAATCACATATTCTTTTAAAGTGATCATCAATAAGATCATTAACGGACTTCTTTAGATCTTCAGAGTTGAATCCAGGAATTACAAATGTTGGTAGCTGTTCTTCTGTGATTCCATAATATTTAAGAAATACTGTTTTAAATAAGTGTTTATAGCTTACACGCTGAATAGGATCATCTTCATTAACTATATAAGTACTATGAAATCTATCTACCGGTACGTTTAATGTTTTTTCTCTGTCAACGATAGCCTTATTTACATATTCTAAGTCTGATGCAACCTGATTCAAATGTTGTATTGTTTCAATTATTTGATTTTTTAAGTCATCGTTGTAGGAAGTGCTAATGCTAGAAAATAAATTAGATCATTAAGTACACGTCCGTGTTCAGATTTAATTGGTCTTGATTTTGAGTTAATTTCTTCAATATTAATTGTTGCTATTCTTGTTGTACCTTTACCCCGAACGAAATCTATATAATGAGTATACTGTGCATAACCACGATAAGCATCCGGAGTCTCTATAAACGGATAAGTTTTTCGATATTCTGGAGGTTGTATAAATTTTTCAACATCTGCGACAAAATCAGATCTCTGTGGTTCTGGTGGTCCTTGATAAACCGGTGGAATATCAGGCCATCCTAATACTGATCTAATCGAACTTTGATAAATATCCACGGCATAATCAGGGGAATTTATTTCAATAACCGCAGATAGTGTTGGTTCGTAGACAGTAATTGCTATTTTTGATTCTTTTCCTGTAATAGATTTAATTCTGCGTTGGAACTCATCATTAATCTGTTCTATTTGATAACTGCCCGTTGGAATAGCAACTACTTGCCAATTAGGAGTTCCATCAGGCTTATTCTTATTAGCGAATACTAATGAATTATTTGGCTGTAGTCCACCAAATGGTTTTGATCTAATATTTGGCCAGCTATAATAAACCCGTAACTGTGCTAATGCTATTTCTTTTGCAGGAATTGATGTTGGAAAATTGACACTAAACTCAGGATTGGTCGAACTTAACGATATCATAGTAGTTTTTGACGGAGTCGTATTAGTAACGATCTGCTGAAGTAACTCCCTGTCTGTCATTATTATTATTGTTGTTATTTAATTCATTAAAATCATTAGCGATCACCTTAGAAACGTCATCATAGGTTTTCATCATCATCGCAAATTCAGTATCGGATATTTCACCATCACTAATACACGAAGAAATATACAAAGATAGTTTAGAACATGCCTCTGCCACTGTATGTAATTTAATCATATAATCGTGCAATTTAGCATTTGTACAGGTATCTATCTTTTTGGCTATAATACCGAGAACACCAGCAATAGTCGTTGATGCTGAAACAATAATGGTTATAACAGTAGGTGCTGTCATCGTCAACATTGATAATAATAATCCTGTTCCAGCAATAACAGCAGAAACCGAGTAAACAACTACATCAATAACAACTATACGTCTTTTGTATTTTTTATTTTCGTGTTATAATAGTCGATAAAATTATTTAGTTTAGTGAGACGCTCACATACTTGATTGCATCTGTAACGTTGAACGTCGATGCGAGACTGAGTTTGATCCATTATACTAACAACGTCATTTAATTAAGTTTCAGCTACGAATTCTAGGCACCACCAGTAACGTCTCGGAGGTATTTCTGTTGATATCAGCGTAAAGTTTTCTTTGATGTTCTTGGTTAGCATCACCAATAGAGGATTATGATATACATTCGGTGATAATGAAGTTGCCGCAGTAATTTCCGAACCATACATAGATAACCTGTATAACCCAGTTACTTCTGCGGTATGTTCAAGTGTGTTATTTTGTGGTGTACATGTTGATAATCCTGATGCTACTGTGTACACGATATTTTTAATTTGTCCGTGTGGAATTTTAATCAGATTAGTTTTTTGAACAATATTAGGTATTCCACTGACAATGTCGTTGAGTTTCGTGTTAACGTCAGCTAGTTTTATTTCAACGGTTGGTTGTTCCCCAAAAAATTCTTTAATGGGTTTGTTTACATTTCTACGAAAATTTAAGAACGTTTCTACGTGTCTAGAAAAAGTAACACTAAGTGTAGTAATTTCATCATTGATTGTAGCTAGCGAAGTTGTCATAGGAATGTTGCTATCGTCTACATATTTCTTCGTCGCAGCATCAAAATCATATTCTGGTGTTCTAAGATTATTAATACCATTATTATTCATGTTGAGAAATGCACGCATTATACCGCCATTGACCAATACGTACTTAGATTCTTGATCGTCGACATATTTCTTTGTTGCGGCGTCTGCATCTGCGGTTGGGTTTCCAAGACCTATAATTTTATTTTGATTCATAATAATGCTACCTGTAAATGAATCA
This sequence comes from Megalonaias nervosa, assembly GCA_016617855.1. NCBI lineage: Eukaryota > Metazoa > Mollusca > Bivalvia > Unionida > Unionidae > Megalonaias > Megalonaias nervosa. Next base: position 68,268 of record JAECUM010012537.1, on the reverse strand, counting down.
CCAGCTTTCTTAATATAATCGTTGACTGACGTACCGGAATCTTGTATTTTACCCTGATCAGTAAAAGTAACTATATTATTAACAACCGCGGTGGGAACTCGTATAAGTACATCTGGTAGTTGTATATTACTAGTTTTTAATCGTCCTTCTTTATCCTGAAAAACAACTACTTCGTTTTGATCCACACTGGTTATGTTTAATAAATCGTCAATCTCATTTCTGAGCTGATCGAGAGTTGCGTATTTAGATAAATCAGCTTGCTGATGACCTTTACCACGAGAAGATCTTCCATAAATATCCACCATTATATTACTAATGTCTGTTTAAATGTGACGTCGTAGTATATTCATGTACAACTTTGTGGGGTGGTTTTGTTGATTTTGATATAGCATCAAGTACGTTAAGTACTTCTCGACCACATATTGGTGGATCAGTTAATGTTTGTGTTGGTAACGTTGAATACCATATTGGAGTACTTTGATAGCCGCTAATATACTTTAAGAATTCTTTTGGTGGAGCTAGTCCATATGAATCAAAATAAATAATTCCACGTGGATCTATTGCATAAGCGACCCAATGCGTGCCTGGACCAGAATTTTCATCGAGATTAATAATACCGGTTTCAATGTTATTTGGTTGTTTTGGTAATTGATCACGCATGAAAACACCTCTGAAGTTTTTTATTTTTAATTTTTTAGCAGCATCTAGTAAATCAAAATTGGACATAGGAGATATCAGTAAACTGTCCCTGGTAATCTTAGGCCCTTTCCGTACCATGAATGTGGAGTCCCTGGTAATCTTAGACCCCTTCCCTTTTTTTTTGATTCCCTTTCCTGTTGCTTTCTTTAATGCCATTCCAGCAGCGGTTCCAACAGCACCTAATGCAGCTGCTTTTGCAACAGCTGGGGCTGCAGCGGCTATTAATGCTGGTATTGCTGCAAGAAGTGGAAATATACCACCCGTCTTAATGATATCTTTGATAGCACCCGCAGAAAGATTAAGTTTTATACCTTTATTTGATTTTTTAGATTCATTGAAATGCCCGAGCTGACGTTCTGTAAGAGATAATTTATTTGAACCGCTCATCTGATCTTTCTTTAGCGATATTTTTAATCCACAGTTATTTTTTATGCTGATTGTATCCTTTTAATCTGACCAGGAGTCAGACTAACACTAACGTGATTATACGACATTATAATATTCATAAACGATCCAATTACATGTTTTCTACTGGCGCATCAACTACTCTCATTCGTCCACCAGTACCTTCAAGTAACATCGATTTATCGCTGAGTATGACAGCAATTGCTCTGTAATTGGCAATAGCTCCAACATCTCTGTTAACACGAGCTCGAAAATGTATATCGACTACTGACTGTCTGGTTAAATCTAAATGTTCTAACGAAAAGTAATAAATCGGATATAAGGTTGTAAAATCCAATTGTGATATTTGTAAACCAGTATCAATATTTTGATCACGACCCATGAACGTCATTAGACAATGATATGCACGTGCTACATGATTTTGTTCAAAATTCAGTAATATATCCTCGGATGGTTCTTGATGTCCATTTATCCTTAAAGACACTTCAGAAACACCAAGATTATCAAATATCATAATACTAAGATTTTGACTGTTTACTCGTGCAACATCTTGAAGCGCAATAAATATATGTCGTGGTGCGGATACTCCCTATTGAGAGGCTATTTGCCATGTAAATAAACCATTAATTGCGCTCTGAACAGCATCTGTGGTCATTGTCAACCATGACAACGCTGATTTACCACCTTGACTCATAAAAGCAAGTAGACGTTCTTCTTCAGATACTGTTGGAGTCATCACCGGCATCCACAATGAAAGTTTTGTCAGAATTACTCTACCAGGATCAGTACCAGCGGGTCGCCAGATTGCACCATCGTCGGTTGCTTTTCGTACAAGTACAACTGTGTGCTTAGCTCCGAAAATGACTTTTCTGACATTTCTGCAAAATCCAAATATATGTGACAGTGGAATGGCACATGAAAATGCTCTTCTTCCACCATGCAACATTGCTCGACGTGATCTAAATCCCAAGTTAAAATCTGGATCTACATTAATAATCATACTTTGTACATCAGCATCGGCGTTTCTAGCAAAATTTCTTGGCCGTCTTATTTCATATTGTTGGTACTCTGGAGAATTAGAAGTATCTTTTACAAACATCATTGACGGGCCAGCCGATCTTGAATAATCGTCGCTGTATCTTGCAAGGCCAAGTATTGTCGTTGCAACGTCAACGTCTTTCTGAATTGATTCAATATTTTTACCATCAATCATATACGTAGCACTATCAAATAACGCCATAATACCATTATTAACAAAACCGACACTAACATCGTCTCCATATGCTACTGGTGCTGCAGGAGCAGCGTTATTTAAAATTTCACCTTCTACTTCAATAAAAGCCTCAGCGGGTAAGAAATACCTACTTGTATCCTGAACTTGTAGTTCAATTCGTCCACGCTGATCTGGAATTCGAGCATCATAAGAATAATATTGATAATCACGCATAGACTCATCTTTAAGTACTGGTGCGTCCATGTCAAATGCTGGATCAGATATGCGCTTGAACATCTTTATTATAATTATTATCGTTTAAAACGAAGACCACTTCGGGAAGTGAGACCACTTCCTGCTATCAGACTAGCGGTTATATTTTTTTCTTTTTCTGACATTGGTACATCAGCCAACTCTGATAGCTTTTGATTAGTAATTTGATTTATTATTTTACTGACATTTGCAGGCATTATTTCAGTACTAGGTAATTTTACAGGTTGAGGTTTTCGTCGTATTAATCGTGCTAACCTATCTTTGATCGCTGAAAATGCTTTACCAGCGAGATTACCCATAGCACCAATACCTTTTTCACGAACAACATCAATAGCTTTCATACCCAGTTGCTTTGCGATCGGTATTGTTTTTGGGACTATCCTTCTAAATAGACCCTAAACAACATCACCTAGTCCATCTCCGTAGGTTGTTTTATATACTGGTAATCGTGAGTTTATTACCCTGACCATAGTTGGTCAACGTTGAGTACTATTTACGATCATTTTATTATAGTAATTGTATTTAATTACGTACTTAGTCACTATAGTAGTCATCGGCAATTTCATTAATAAGAGACTGATAACCATCAACGTCCATGATACCGCCAGTAAGTAACCGTCTGCAAATATCAGCCGCCTCATTAATTATTTCTGGAGAATTATTACCAGCTTGTTTTCCTCCGATGAGGATTTCTAGTCGTTCAAAGTCAGAGATAACGTTATTAGGACATAGAGTAAAATCACCTCCGGTAGAGAGACCACTTCCAGTAGAAAGTTTTTCTAAACCTGAATTCAGTTTTTCTTCATATTCTTCAAATTCTGTTATTTTTTCTTGTAAATCTTTTTTTCTAACATTCCCTCTTTCTTTTGATAATCGTTCCATCACATACTGTTTATATTCTCTCACGTTCTCCAGATGCATCATTAATTCTTCCTTATCAGATTTATCAAGTAATTTTTTAAGGAATTCTAGTCTTTCTGCTTTTTCTTCCTTTTTCCCCTCTTCATATCTTTCCATTATCCCCGGTTCAAAAGAAGCAAATCCCCCTGGTCTTCCGAAGCCCGGTTTAGTTAAAAATGATCGTGATGGTGGTCGTGATGGTCGTGATGGTGGTGGTGGTGATGGTGATGATTGTTGTTCTTCAAGAATTTTCCGTGAGGCTGGCGACCAATATTCTGATTCTTCTTTTTCTTGTATTTTTTTGCTGCTGCCCTTGTCATTGGTGGTGATGATCTTAATGGCGGTGGTAATGATAATGATGGTTGTTGTGGTAGTGGTGGTGATCGTGGTGGAGTTTGTACACGTGGTGGCGATGATGATTGTTGTTCTTCATAAATTTTTTCTCTTTCTTCTTCTATTTCTTCTATTTCTTTTAATTTTTGTTCCAATATTCTTCTCTGTTCACTATCATCGATACCTCTACGAATAAATTCCCTTTCATGTTCTTTAACATCATCCTCAAATTTTTTAAAATTATCTCGATGTTTACCGGTAATTTTGATTATTTTGTTAACGTTTCGAAATATAAAAGAAACCCATTTATTTCTTGAAATATCAGGAGTAGTCGGATCTAAAAAACGATCACGATAAGCGTATCCTGTAGCAGCGACTCCAATAGGATCATTACTAGCGTAAATAAGACCCGCTGCGGAAAGTTTGGTTACTTGCTTTTTTTCATATTTTTTTCTTGATGTTTTCGGTTTAACAGGGGGAACACTCGAATCACCTTCAATTAATTCTGGTATATCCCTCGGTGGCTGAGCAGCAGCTATTTCAACTGGAAGTCCACGTAAAATTCTTTTTGTCTGTTTTGTTCTCTCTGCTATTTTTTCAATTGCTTCAGCAGTTTTCTCTAAAACAGGAACAAGAGGTTTAGTTGTCTCTGTAATTGGTTTAAATAATTGTTTTGTATCCTCTTCAAATTCAACATGAGATTCCTGACGTTCTTGTAATTGTTGCTTGACAGCATCACGAACAGGTAAATATTTTCTAATTGCCTCTAATCGCTCTCGTGCTAATCTAGCTGAATGAGTTTCTCCGATGACAACCATATTAATAATATTTATACTGACTATTTAATTTACAGCAGCAGGCAGGGTGAACGACAAAAATTGAGTGACCCGCCGAGTAAACTAAACGCATTATAACATAAAAAATAAAAAATCAAAAATAAAATAATAAAAATGAGCTAACCCAAACGATTTATTATCCGTTTTTCAAACTATACGGTAATAATAAAAGTTAGGAGGTTCGGTTTAGCGTTATTGACCTTATTTTTCAGCCTCTGTAGGAACCTTTATTTTTGTAAAATAAGGTCTCAGCCAAGTGGTCTGTTCACCCTGCCTGCTGCTGCATCTCTATATTTCGTACATATTAATCTTAAACAGTAGCTGAAAATGTTTAACTGATTTATTATTGGGAAATGACCTGAATAAAGATTCCTTAGATTATAATATTTTAGCTTCAAGAGTTTCAACATCATCTTCCAATGACTGTATTAGTGCAACTAATTGAATACAAATAGATCCCATGTCATAGCAGACGAGTACACTATAAAGAATTAATAACCTGATATATCAGCAGCAAGTCTTATTACTCCACTGGGATGAAAACGATCTACATTTACCTGTAATAGAATATATACTTGAAGATTTGGTTTTGGTGGCTCATTATATATCATTAGAATGTTTTATAATTTAGCGTTACTTACCACGACCTTGAACTCACTGAACCTTTCATCCATATATTTCTTGTCACATCATCATCATCATCATCATCATCATCGATTGACTCTTACAACAGTTAAATTCGGTTGATTTGTTCACTTTCGATTTCGTATTCTGTCGACGTAGTCATTGATAGAAACAAGCGACACGCCGGCGTCTTTGATTCCCCAGAATAACTGATCATCACGTTTCATGTTTGCCAGTTTGATCATCAAAAACCACAAGCTCGTCAGGGTCAGCATGAACAACAACCCGGCTGGTAAATTCAGTAAATATGTTTTGGTGGCATAAGAGGTCAGATTCACGTCAGCACCGCAACGTCGGGTGCCAATAGACATCTCATATACTATTAAACGTACTTTAGTGTAAAATCAAAAAGCGCGCGCGTTGTTGAATAAAACAGCGGTTATCGTCCAGGGCCACCTCCTCAGGTTAAAGAATCAATAACCTCAACTGGAGTTTTAAGTCCATACGAGTAAAAATACAAAAGACGATTGGGTTTCTCCACATGCGACTCAATGCGTTCCAAAAGCATTGATTCAAGTTAATCGTGCAAATATTTGTTTGACTTTGACATCGCGAGTAAATCAAAATAGGTCAACTGTGAGGCCAGAGCTGAAGACCACTTCCGCTTGGAAACCTCTGGTTTCCTCGTCTCGATAACCGAAGACTTTTTTTTTACTTTTTATGCGGCCTCCCATTGTCTTTTTCAGAGCCATCCCGGATGCAGTTCCGACAGCCCTTAATGCAGCCTCCTTTGCAATTGCAGGAGCCGGAGCCGCCAATAACGCTGGAAATGAAGCTGGGAATGAAAATATTCCATCATAATGTTTCCCCGAGACAACTCCGGCCGCTGACACAGTAAGAGTTATTCCGTGGCGTTGACGTTTGGTAGCTTCAAACCTGTTGCGCCTGCGTTGTTGTCAATATCAGTGGGTAGTCCCGGATAACTTGTCCCGGGAACGTTTCAAATGAACTCCGGTTTGTTTTGTCATCGCCGCTGAGATCTTTTCTAGATGACCTTTTGTCAATATAACAAGTTTACTCAGATGTACTATTTTGTTTAACTTTACAAGTTCAATTATAAATTTTCTCCAGGCGCGTCAATAGCTTTCATTCGGCAACTGCAACAGCAGCGTCTTGTTGGAGAGAATTACAGCAATACAAATATGCTCCTTATCACTGAGACCTATTGAAGTACATGTCCACCACGGACTGTTTAATCAGGTCCAGATGCTAGAGGTTAAAGTAATAAATCGGGCACAACATACGAAATCCGTGCTGGGAAATATGCAAGCCTGTATAAACATTTTGGTTCCCCTATCTCGTCCAGGTATTTCATCAGTCGAAGATTCACAGGAGCGATTTGAGAGTTATCAAAGTTCAGCAAAATGTTTTCGATGGGTTTATGATGACCATTTAACCTTAAGAAGACCTCAGTCACTCCTAGTTTTGCAAATATCATCAGACTTTCAAGCTAGTTGTTGAGATGGTCCACTTTGTAAAGTACTATAAACACGTGACGCAGTGCACTGATACCTTGCTGAGTACGTAATTTTCATGAGACTTCTCCTCGAGCATCGCTTTGGTGTGAGTCTGTGGTCATCGCGAAAAATGAAATTGTGGGTGTTCCGCCCGACATACAAATGACGTTAAACATGCGTCTGTAGCCCCTGATGGACTTATTGATGGCAGATCAAGTGTAAATAGATAGCACCACTTTACGATCGTTGACAAGGTAGCATCATGCGAAATTTCATTACTAGCTTTTCCCCATCTGTTTAACCTGACTGAGTGTTTGGGCCCGAAAATAACCTTACAAAAATTTCTTGAAAACCCAAATACGTGTGAGAATGGACACGTGCAGAAGATTCCTCCGCACTCATTAAGCTGGGCTGGACGCTGTGCAAGTCGGCCGTTAAAATTTGGATTGATAGCAACTATAGCGGGAGTGCTGCATCTCCTGCTGAATTCCTGACGTTGTTAATGATACATTGGATATGATCAGAAGGCTCGTTTGTGTCTCTGATGAAGATCAAAAACGGGCCAGCAGACCTTACATACTCCTCACTGTAACGGGCGAGTCCAAGAATAGCTGTAGAAACGTCGACGTCAAGAATTCCTTTGATTTCCTATCTATTGATAAAACAACTTGCGCTGTTGAACAGCGTCATTATGCCTTTTTTGACAAATCTGACTTTATTTTTGAGACCATATGCAACTCCGTTGTTGTCGCTTACAAGCTTTCATTGAATTTCCAAGAATGCCTCATACAAAAGAAAATACCGAGATATGAAATGAACCTGGAATTCGAATGGCCTTTACTAACCTCGTTCGAGTAATACTGATAATTTTGCTTGCTTCGATCTCACAACACACGGTGGTCCATGACAAACCGGGGATTTTGATAATCTTTGAACTGAGTTATGGTGAAACTTAAATGTCCATTTATATATTATGGTTTTGTCTGATACCTTTCGTGGCCGCTTCCCATTGCCAGCTTTACAATCACTGAATCAGCAATGTTTAAATGTTATCAGCGACTTGCATTGTAACTTGCTTTGCAATTGGTGCATCTCGCGAGGACAAAGCTGCGAGCACTTTTGCTGCGTATGTAAACAATCCACAAACAACATCACTAAGACCATTTCCATAATATACAGCCTCAACGGGTTTTCTCGCGTTAACAACATGCACATGTATTACGAGTGTTATTTTATTTGAATGTCAGATCGATCTCCAATGTACAGCTGTGTTTTCAAAGTCTCCATACGCAATTCCAGTATGTGCCAGTCCTAGTCCAAAAGAGCAGGATGAAAGTTTGACAACCGGGGACTGATACACATACGTTGGGGTAATTGATATCAGATAACTCGTAGCCTCAGAAGGGACAAACCCAATCAATATATAACTGTGCGACGCTCGCATTGCCAAAGCTGAAGCTTGGTACTTACGACAGATAACGTCTCAAATCATATTAATCTAAGTCGAGGTGGTAATTATGACAATGTGTGGCGCGATATTGTAGCTGGTACCCTCTGATCCTGCACGCAAAATTCGTTAATCCTCTTGAATATTATTAATATCTTCATGTCAACCAAGAACCGTTCTCAACGACGACTGCGCAATATCAAGCGCATACGCTGGAGATTCAATCGAAACAGCAGAGCTGAGTGTAAACGTATACTGATTTTAGAATCGTGCTTGGTCAACAATGTGATCCTACGTCGGATCTCTTCATCGATTAATTCGATCTTGTACGCTCCCGGAGAAAGTCCAACAAACTTTAAAGGCACAATCTCGACCGTTCTCTGACGAAAACACGAACGAGTTATTCACGGAGAAGCCTCCAAACGGCCAAGATCGAATATTAGGCCAACTATGATAAAAGCCCAACGAAGCCGGAGCGATTTTGAGTGGGCGGGATTGCCCCAGATGATTGGAGTTAGAAAGAGTACATAAGCCTCTGGCTTCGTTGCTGAGATTGTAATCATTCAGGTGACGCTCGGTGTAATACTTGCAACGACAAGCTGCATCTCAGCATTAATTTCACTTAAGATGCGGAGTGTTTCAGCAGAACTCATCATTGGTTTTGTATAAATAATCACTGTCTTTAATCTGCTCGTGCATCAACGCGTGAGGCGTCCTCTGGTCCAAGATATTGTTGGCAAATAACCTCTTAGAAATCGATGCGGCCTCATTAATGACATCTGGTGCATTATTGCCGGCGCGAGTTGATCTCACAAGCGTTTCCAACCCGTCCACGAGTTATTGTCCTGTGGTCCCGTAGTTATAGATAACTTCACAACGTATATTTCTTCCGGTTGTTCTTCTTCCGAACGCTCTCTCGAGAATCAGCTTCCAGAATCTTCGGCATTTTTGTTAAGTTCCTTCCACTCTAGGCTTATTTCCGCAGATATTTTTAAAATCCTACCGATATATCCACTTGATACAATATTAATATGCTCTCTTGTCGCTATATGCCTTATAATATGATACGGCTTCATAATGTTTCCAGTCGTGAGGAGAACGCTTGGCCAATCTTAGGACATCCTCCTCAATTTTTTTTAAGGTCAAGCTCCTTAAATATAGTGGTATCCATGACTTGCGCTTAGTTGATGCCGTTACCTCTGCCACTACAAGGGCCACAGTCGCCTTTGGGCTAGGAAATGTTCTCTTTTGCAAATTCTTTATCGTTTCGCCAAATACGGAATTATTCTAAAATTTGAAAATGTCTTTCTCAAACTTAGTTTTAGCATCCAAGCAGCAGGCAGGGCGAACCCTACAACTTTTTTTAGGAGTGTTATTTCGCGAAAATAAAGCTTCCTACGAAAAAATGAAATACAAGGTCAATAACGTCAAACCGAAACCTCTAACCGACCGAGATTTCTCTAATGGGGTTATTTTATCCTTTGACGTTTGTGTTGCGCGTTTGTTTACCCGTCGGACACTCACTGTTGGTCGTCACCCTCCCTGCTGATGTGTGGGTGTGGCTTAATTAAATCATTATTATGTCAATAATGGAATCTCACACAGCTAAACTAGCTCGACAGCGACTACAGGCAATTAAGAAATATCTTCCAGTTCGTGATTCTGTCAAATAAAAATTACAAGTGCGTCAGGAGTCTCAGGTGAAATTTACAGAAGGTGCAGAACAGTTATTTAAACCAATTGTTGAGCCAACCAAAAAGATCGCTGAGGCTATAGCGGCATCACAGTAGGTTATCGGAGCATTACCAAAACAAATTAAAGAAGCTATGGAGTCTGCCGACAAAACACGTGCTGAAATTCAAGACGTTAAAAATATTGTCGAGGATCTGTCTACACCAGAATTAAAAACTCGGTATTTTACTCAGCAAGGCTATATAAAAGTTATGGCTGATCCTATTAAGGTTGCTGTGGTGGATAACAGCTGCTGCGTCAGTTTCGAAAGCAAGAATTTTATAACACTCCAGAAAGCGAGTGGGTTGCTAGGGTATTTCGTGAGTACAAGGATATTCCATAAATCAGAAACAAATATGAAAAAGAATATGATGATTCTATTGATGAAGTTTATGAAATAAAATAAAAATATTGGAACACCGGTTATATCACCAAGAAATCAGCAATCTTGATAAAGGGGGCAATCATCACCTGACCCCGGTGTAACTAGAAGTGGTATTGCTACTCGAGGAAGTGGTCTTATTACTCCATGTCCCAATAACGTCCTTGCCGATGTTGAAAGACTAGAAATTGTGATTGGTGGAAAACGAGCCGGTAATAATTCCCCAGAAATCATTAATGAAGAAGCTGCTATTTGTCAGAGATTATTTACAGGCGGTATCGTAGATATTAGTGTTTATCGGTCCCTCATTGATGAAATTACTGATGATTATTAGCGCAGTGATTGAGGGTATGCAATTAGATCAGTGACAAGAAAATAAGATGATTGTACATAATGCTCATTGTGGGCCTGTAATGGTCATGGTGATGAATTCGCGATTAAATACATATAAAGCGATTTACGGGGATGGACTCGGTGATGTTGTTGAGGGTCTATTTAGTAGGATTGCCCCAAAAGTAATACCGATTGCAAAGCAACTGGGAATGAATGCTATTGACGTTGTTCGTGATAAACTGCAAATCAAAAACTAGCAGAGTTGGCTGGTGTACCCCTGTCAGAAAAGAAAAAATATGTAACTGCTAGTTTGATAGCAGAAAGTGGTCGTCGTGTTAGACGATGCGAAGTATAATAAAAATGTTCAAACGTATATCTGATTTGACATGGACTCACCAGTTCTCAAGGATGAATCGGTACGTGATTATCAGTATTATTCTTATGACGCACGAGATCCTAACGTGGAAGAATCGAGCTGCAAGTTCAGGATACAAGTAGGTATTTCTTACCCGCTGAAGCATTTATTGAAGTAGAGGGTAAAATTCTCAAAACAGATGATACTGAATATGGAGCTGATGTTAGAGCTGGTTTTGTTAATAATGGTATCATGGCGTTGTTCGACAGTGCCATATACATGATTGACGGTAGAAATATTGAATTAATTCAGAATGACGTCGACTTTGCCACGACGATATTGGGTCTACCAAGATATTCCGATGATTACTCGAGATCAGCTGGTCCGTCAGTGATATTTGTAAAGTTAACTTCTGACCACCCTGACAACAGACAATACAATATAAGACTACCAAGAAACAATGCCAACATCGCTGACGTTGATATTTGACTCTTTTTAATCTTAATTATTATCCCTGACAAAATCTAGAGGAAGCAAGAAACCTGACAGATTCAGAAAAATAAAGATAATGTTTCTTAAAAAACCCCACAAAATTCCCATTATTCATTAGTAAATGAAAATTGTTTATAAGATACAGGCTCTACCTTTACCTGACAGAGTTATATCCCCCTGATTATATCAGGACTTTGTCAATGACTAAGTCATTGGACGTTGAGTTTCTCTGTCTTACAACAGAGTTTTATTTCAGAAGTGAGATACCTTTGTTTGTATTTCTTTGAAAATACCGAATTCGTTATATTATTTGTGACATGATGGGAAAACAAATTCATTTATAAGCGAATACTATTGTAAAATAGCAGCGAGATAACTCTTTAATCGCTCTACTTTTTTACCTGACAGAGTTATCCCCCTTCGTCAGAGTATTTTTGTTCATCATTATCACCAGTTCTACCAAATTAACAATTCTGACTTTGTGTAATGGCCCGCAAATTATTCAAAAAATTATCGAGTTTTATGCCGTTGATATGATCTATCACAAGTCCATCTTCGATTAGTCAGTGGGCAGAAACAGTTAAAGATACCGGAGCGCCTATCAAAGACGTTGCTGAACTGGAAAAAAATTAAGATTTCCAATAAGGGTGAAGACACTAACCGGAGAGATTTTGTACGAATGGGAATATAAAAATTGGAGCTTCGATAGAGATCATTGATCAATACGCTCACGCGTGGAAGAACGACGTAACAATATTTCCACGAAATAAAACTGTTAAATTTTATGACGGTGATATTTTCGATTTTATAAATGAGGTTAGTAAAAACGATCCTGTATCTGTATGGTTGTTTCGAAGTTCCGAATGTGGAAATTATGATCAGTTTGTACGACCTAACAGAGACATTTATCGCACAGAATAACTACACGAGGAAATGAAAAATCTTGCGTCGAAAGATACCGATGATACTGAACATTTAGTCAGTAATTGTTTTACCGTTCCGTCAGTTGCTGCTCACTTTGCTCAGGAGAAAAATTCATGGTCGCCGACAAGATCGGAGTTTCTTGAAGATGTCCAACACAGTTGTGTAGAATACGGACACGGCGGATTGTGGAATACTAAATACGATTATAAGGATGTTATCTCAGTTGATATGGTTGCATGTTATCCTGGACGTGTTCTTGGAATGGGAGAATATTCTGAATACTTTAAGCGATTTGGACATGCAACACACGAGATGACCAAAGTTGCGATAAATGGACCTTTACCAGATTTTGACTTAACTGGATTTGCATGTATTGAATCGTTTTCGTTCACAGAAAATCTCCATCCGATTGTTTATGTTTGGTTTGGTCGTCATTTTTCAGAAAAATTTTGGGCTCCAATAGTGCTATTAAGATATATGCTTGATGCTGAAATTTTAGTATCGTTAATTGTAAGTGAAGCAATAATTTCGTATCGTATTTGCTTGTACCACATTTCAAACACTTGCCTGTAAGTGCATGCTTTTTATTTTGTGTTATTATTGTTGTTAATCCACTTGTGGGGGTGGGGGCTCTGCATCGAACACAATATAGATTCATATTATTTATTATATTTGTTCAACATGGAAAGCAAGAGCCAGTCAGACACCATCCAGCGCTACCCAATTCTATCAGAGCAATTATCATAGGTCCATCTGGGTCTGGAAAGACGCAATTGTTGCTTAATCTGATAATGAGACTGCTCAAGTTGGATAAGTTATATTTAGTGGCACCATCTGTAGATGATCAGCGATGCTACGATGTGCTTAAAGATTTTTTATAAAAATGCAAAATGTTTGGACGAGGACGGTAATGATATTGATTTTTATCACCGATATTGATGAAGCCCCATCTGTAGATGACCTTGATGGATTTATTAATAATCTCGTAGTATACGATGTTGTGATGCTGAACAAACAATCAAATCCAGCTCGGATATTTTCTCCAGGCAGGCACAAAAACAACGATATTAGATATGTTACTCAGAGATATACACAGATACCTAAAGTGATCAGAGATAACTGCAATCTTCTGGTTGTGTTTAATGGAGTCGATACAAATACTCGGCGAAACATTCATCAGACTTGGTGTTCAGGGGACATAGATATGATTAAATTCAGAAACTTCTTTTCACTCGCGCAAGCGATTCCTCATGGATTTATCACGATAAATTTACATGATCCTCGCTCGCTATATCGTGTAGGTCTCGATAAAATATTTGGTTGACAGAGCCAGCAGCAGGGAGGGTGACGAAAAACAGTGAGTGTCCGACGAGTTAACAAACACGCAAACACAAACGTCAAATGATAAAATAACCCCATTCGAGAAGTCTCGGTCGGTTAGAGGTTTCGGTTTGAAGTTATTGACCTTGTATTTCATTTTTCGTAGGAAGCTTTATTTTCGCGAAATAACCTTCCTAAAAGTGTTATAGGGTTCGCCCTGCCTGCTGCTATCCGTTCGAAGATTTCTATTCATCTGGATATAAGGATTCATCCAAGCTTGTTGGCAAATTCAAACATCTGATGGATTTTACTTACATGCATTTCTAATCATAAATACAACTGCAGATTTCTTCCATGGACTGCATAGTTATTTTTAGTGTGATGATTCGGAATAAATATGTCTTCTGCTGTGCCTGGGGCAGTTGTTATAAAGTCCAACAACAAGAACAGATATACAACAAAAAGAAATTCAGTCATAAAGCAAACTTAGGTCTCTCCAATTTTGATAACACTATAAAAAAAAACATTTTCACACAAAACACACACACACACACACACACACACACACACACACACACACACACACAAGTCGAGCTATTTGATAGAGCTCCAGACACACTGGCAATACACATCACTGGCCACACTAAACCAACCTCTCTCAAGTTCTACTGCAAAGCCTGCAAACACCAGAAATGTGTTATGTCAAACTGGTTTATTCTAACTCGTCGAACACCCACAATCCGCCCCTGTTGAATCAAACATAATAATCCGATTGCAAATGAAAACTGCTGCACTTACAAACCAGAGTGGTTCATTCATCAATCAACATGCTATTCCACAAAAAATTTCCATGTAGCGTATCATTGCACTAATGATATCAATACTTGCCATATTTTCAGGACAAAAAATATAAATTTCCAAGAAAGTCATGAATTAGAAATTTCCCTATGTCACCACACACTTTTCCCAGTAGGCATATTATACTGCAGAGTATCGTACCACTGCATACCATAGAACGTTTTCCAAATTAGAACTGATGAAAGTTAAAACTTGACCGTATAAAAGATATTAATTAGTTATTGTCAATTTCATATGACATCCATCGATTAAATATGACAATACGGTAATAATATCAAATGATTTTCCGTTTCTACATTCTCATGCTTAGAACTTGTGGACTTATGGTCGAACTGAAATCAAGTTGGTTACTTATTCCTTATTCCTTATTCCCGATTCAAATATTTTCACATACATTTGAATACTTATTCCTTATTCACACTGAGTTTTTTTTATTTATTCATTATTCCCAATTCACTATGTAATTGGTTACCACTCAGTTAATGCAGACGAAAGCTCTTTAGGGCATGCATTGGTTTAATTCTAACCTGATTGGAGAAATACGAGTGTTATATAAACTGAATATAGACAGATCACGGACTATATGTAGGAATGGTTTAGGATATTGATAGGAATACATGTGTAGTAATTTGATATAGGATTAATTAGTTTTGTTAGGCATTTGAGTCGTGTCTTGTGATGCATGGCGTTAAGGATTAGTATCCGGGTTCGAAAAGCTTACTAATGACTCAAGTAAATGGGGAAACCACTAAAAACCATACAAGTGTGAAATTGGAGATTTCTCTTGTGTGGTCGTCATGTAGTTAGAGGAGAATTATGTGGAGTATTTACGAGTTTAAGAAGCCTTCAGTTGACTTTGAATATTGTCTTGAAGTCCTTGGAATTGGGGAATCTAGCATACATGTAACCGATTTCCAGAAATTGGGATTACAAAAAGGGGAATGGACGGCGGGTAAAGCACATGCCGCAAAAAGATCATATCTTACTTATACAGTTTGGTCGTTAAGTATCACTTTTAAAGAGATTTGACAAGGACCCTTCTTGACATGTTATCTCTAGAGGATAGTGTAGTCACTAAAGTAGTCCTGAGGAATTTCGTTGAGCCGATTTCGAGAAATCAGCTAGATGACGGAGGTCTCGTACGACACATACCGTAAGAAGATTATAACATAGACATTTCTTTGACATTTTATCTCTAGGGGATAGAGGTCCATCCACGAAAAATGTCCTGACGAATTTCGTTGAGAGGAAACAGCGAAATAAGGGACGCCCTATGGGTACCTGGTATTAACCCTCTCCCATCCGACAAAAAAAAACAAAACAACAAACCCCAAACAAAAACAACAACAGGAAAATGTTAATAGATTCTATCGATAGTTTGTACTAATTGAACACCTGCTAAGAGGATTTTAATTTCAACGTCTTTTGCATAGTATCTAACTAGGTCCACGTTCTAACAGTTGAAAAGGTTTTTTAAAAAAATTCGTCGATGCGATTTCGAGAACTCTACGGCTAGACGGAGGTCGCGTAAGGCACATGCCGTAAGAACATTATATCTTTATAGTTTTGACATGGAACTTTCTTTGATAATTTATCTCTAGGGGATAGAGTCAACTCTCGAAGGAAGTCCTGACGAATTTCGTCGATAGCAAACCGCGATATAAGGGGCGTACCGGGTATGAAAAGCACGCAAAGATTAATAGACTGAATCAAGAGTTTGTACTAATTTAACCTCTAATTAGAGGATTTTGATTTCAACGCCTGTCGGACTGTACCTGGTTAGGCACCCGTGCTAAAAGTAAACACTTTTTAAAAAAAAATAATACGTCGAGTCAATTTCGAGAAAGTCGCGGCCACATAAAGGCGGTCGGGTACAATACATTCCGTATGAACATTGTATTTTACGTACACACACACACACACACACACACACACACACACATATATATATATATATATATATATATATATATATATATATATATATATATATATATATATATATATATATATATAGGTCATTGAGTCCCTTCTTTATAGAGTTTGACATAGACCCTACTTTGACATTTTATCTATAGGGTCTATTGAGTCCATCCACGAAAGAAGTCATGGCGAATTTCGTCGAGAAGAAATAAGGGACGCCAGATGGGTACCGGGTATGAAAAACACGCAAATGTTAATAGATTGTATCAATAGTTTGTACTAATTGACCCCTTACTTAGAGGATTCTGGTTTCAACGCCTCTCATACAGTATCTAAATAGGGCCGAATTCTAACAGCAGGCACAGTTTGAAGAAAATTCGCCGAACCGATTTCGAGAAATTCGCTGCTAGAGAAAGGAGGTCTAGTACAACATGAGTTTTGATATGGACCTTCTTTAATATTTTATCTCTAGGAGCAGCGGGGAGGGTCCGTTCGCGAAAATAAAGCTTCCTACGGAGATGAAAATACAGACGTCAATAACGTTAAACCGAAGCCACTAACCGACCCGAAACTTTTCCAATTGGGTTAGCTTATTTTGTTACCTTATTTTTTTGACATTTATGTTTTCGTCGTTATGGCGTGTTTGTTTACTCACGCGCTCACTCACTCGATGTCGTCGCCCTCCCTGCTGCTATGTTTATTAATCAAAAATTTTATACAGACCTACACGATATCGCGAGCGAGGATCATGTAAATTTATCGTGATAAATCCGTGTGAGGTAGCTTGTGCTTTTGAAAAGAAATTTTTGAATTTAATCATATTCATATCCCCTGAACACCAAGTCTGATGAATGTTTCGCAGATTATTTGTATCGACTCCATTAAACACAACTGAAAGATTACAATTGTCTCTGATAACTTTAGGTATTTGTGTATATCGCTGAGTAACATATATAACATATGTGTTTTTGTGTCTCCCTTGGGAAAATATCCGAGCTGGATTTGATTGTTTGTCCAGCATCATATCATCATATACTACGAGATTATTAATACGTCCATCGAGATCATCCACAGATGGAGCTTCATCAATATCGGTGATAAAGTCAATAATATTATTATCATCTTCATCTTCATCCAACGACTTCGCTTCTTCTTTAAAATCTTTAAGCACATCGTAGCATCGCTGATCATCTACGGATGGTGCCACCAAACACAACTTATCCCACTTGAGCCATCTCATTATCAGATTAAGCAATAATTGCGTCTTACCAGACCCAGATGGACCTATTATAATTGCTCTGATAGAATTTGGTAGCGCTGCATGATGCTTGATTGGCTCTTGCTTTCGTGTAGCTGAGAAGTCAGTAACATCCATGTTGTACAAATATATAATAAATAATATGAATTTATATTGTGTTCGATGCAGAGCATCCACCCCCACCAGTGGATTAACAACAATAATAACAAAAAATAAAAAGCATGCTCTTACAGGCAAGTGTGTAGAATGTGGTAAAAACAAATACAGATTTATTTCGTCTCGTACGAAGACAGGCGGTGATATCGCTGCTTCACTGGGAAAATTACCAGGGACTCCATGGGCTAAATACCCAGGAGAAAAACAGCGTCATGAATATAATTATTGTGGTCCTGAAACCCGACTTGATATCCGACTTGGCGAACGAGACCAACCAAGACCTGGAGAGTATCCAATAAATGCGATTGATCAAGCATACCACATTCATGATGTTGCGTATAAAAATAAAGATTTACAACAACGACATATTGCAGATGTGCAGTTGATTCACTCGTTAAATTCCATAAAAATAAATCAGAGAAAAACTTGCTAGCTTCCTAGTAAAATCTGCAATGAAAAGTAAACTGGTGCTAGGGACTGGTAGTTAATCATAGATAACTATTATAATGGAATCGATTTATTATAGCCCAAGAGGATATTAGAGCGGCAGAGCAGCAATTGGTAAACTTGCTAAAGCAGCAAATGTAACACGTTCTGTTGCTGAAGATTGGTTAGCACGACAGGCAATATGGCAAATTTATTTACCGCCGCCTAAAAAAATTCAGTAATTGATGTCAGCGTTCCCAATGAAGTTCATCCGGCAGAATTTTATTTTTACCACATGATGCTATTAAAACACGTAGACGTCAATCATGCACATACAAATACGCGTTGACTGTCGTTGACGTTGCAAGTAGATATAAAGAAGCAGAACCACTATCAAGAAAAACAGCAACTGAAGTTGCATCCGCTTTTGAACGAATTTATCAACGAGGATCCGGACTACAAGGTGGTCTACGATGGCCACAGCTACTACAGGTTGATCCTGGCAAAGAATTTCTTGGTGCAGTATCATCCCTGATGAAAAAACATAATGTCAAAATCAGACGATGACATACCGCAATTCATCGCGATCAGGCAATCTTTGAACGATTTAATCGAACACTTGCTGATAGATTATTTGGATATCAATAAGCAAAGGAAATATCCACAGATAAAAGATCTCGTGAATGGGTTGGAAGACTACCAAGTGTGAAATTACTCGTGCAACTTCCACTAAACCCATCAGCGCGATCACACAAAAACATACACCAATACAACAACGTGACTCTTCTTCAAAACAACCAGTGCCAGGTAATGTAACCGTAAGATATTTATAAGAACCTGGTGAACTTGAGGGTGATAAAAAAGAGCAATTGATCCTATTTGGAGTGTGACCACGCATAAAATTTCCAGCGTGGTAAGATCCACGGTAGACCCGCAATTTACAGACTAGATTCAACTGCTCCTCAGCGTGGATTTGTACGCCAACAATTACAAGTAATTCCTGAAGACACACAATTACCGCCGCCTTCACTTCTGTAAAAGCAGAACACCAACACCCCTACGTCGATTACACTCAAGACAGGTCAACATCACATTTTCGCGTCTATCAATTCTATCCACGGTAAATTGTATTGGATCATTATTTGAATGCTGCCATAATATTACTGTATTAAAACTTGTACAATTCTTATTCTGTCGTTGTTCAGTGTCACAATAAACTCAACGTCGATGTCAAAATCACGTTTATTTTTTTGTCAGATTGCCGATAACCAGCTTATTTCTTCTCGACAACTTTGTTGTTGACTTCAGTATCGTTAGTGATAATTTCATCGATTATCATACGATCCATTATAACCCATCGTAACTGAGATATTCTTCTGACTATCGACACTGCTAGATAAGCTAAATTCGACCATTCGATCCTATCATCGACAATCCAGATATTTGTATCAGAAATAGTTAAACCCTGCGATAAATGAATCGTTATTGCGTATCTTAGCGTCCACGGAGATTTCTCCAGCGTTAATGCGCTTTCAGCGGCATTCACATCAACAACAACAATATCACTAAGAACGAGGTATTTTTTTTCATTCGTTCCTGGAATATCAACCTTAATATTTTGTTTTCGTGTATCTGCTGGGCGATAACACAATGAAACTGGTAACTCTGAAAACTTTTCTTTATGTAACAGAAATAATTTTTACTGAAGCATATCACGAACTATCTTCCTACTTGCAATTTTCAAAACATCAGGTTTCCATAAATTCCAAAAATCATTCATCGTAGTCTCTGGAATTACTTCACGCATTATTTCACATTGAATTTTATCTGGCTGCAATCTGATTAATCTTTTAAATTCTTTCAGTTGTTCATCAATAGCTCAATGATCATCAGTTATCTCCTTATAATAACCTACGAACTTTTTCAGCCATCTGTGCGGAGATGATCCAACAAAAGGAGGTGGTTGACCATGATCACCACACATGATAACAGCAGTATTTCTCGTTAACAACCAATCAAGAAATATTTTTAATACTTCCAACGATACCATACATATTTCATCCCAGATAATAATCTTAGAAATATTTTTCCCACCCATTCGTTGTGAAGTCCATTCATCTCCTTTCCATCGAAAGAAAATATGATACGTACATGAATTAACTCCTCGTTCGTTCATTTCTCTGGCGAGTCTTTGTGTGGGTGTCAAAACAACCATATCAAAATTATTAAATAATTCAATCGCACGTGTTGTTTTACCAGAAGCTCCAGGTCCGTTGAGGCAAACAGTCTTGTGTCTGGTCACAGGATCATATGCAGATGTCGCCGATGATAATTTCGATAAATGATTATTTTTACAATAATTATTCTCGGAAATATAATCAGCATATTCAGAATAAATAAGTATCATTTGTCGTGTTATTCTCCATTCGCCCCATGATGCATCATTTCCAATTTTAATCTGTCTCAGTGATTCCGTGTATTTTTATTGATATAAAATGAATCAGTTGCAACTCTAACTGCGGTATCAGTAAATCTATTTATCATCGATAATAAATTTATCGAAACATAAGCGAGCATCGAAGATCTTAAAAGAGTGAACTGCGGTGATTCACCTTCAGTGTAACTCACGATTGTACCTAATTTAGTTCCATCAGATAAATAAGCATTTTCTCCACTTATAAAAATGTTTCTTTCGGTTGAATCGGCAATTATAAAATCGAGTTCAGCATCATTGATGATTAGTCTACAACAATGTCGTCTATGATCATATGATCCTCCTTGCATAAATTTACCAATTATTTTTCTGCCGAGATCTTTTGCGAGCTTATTCTCAAAATCAGTTATATCAGGATTTTCATCATCAGAATATTTCTTCTGCTGTGGTAACCAAACTTGTTTCTGCGGACGATATGATATAATTGCTTCAGTGAGTGTCGATGACACCAAAATTCCCGTATCAAGCATATGCCTAATTAAAACTATTGGACCCAAAAGTTTTCTGAAAAATGTCTCTCAAACCAAACATAAACAACCGGATGGAGATTCCGTGCTAACTCAAATGACTCAATGCATTCAAATCCGGTCAGGTCAAAATCTGGTAAGAGTCCATTTAGCGCAACTCTGGTCATCTCGTGTGTTGCATGTCCAAATCTTTTTAAATATTCAGAACAATCTCCGTATCCAAGAAAACTTCCATGATAACATGCAACCATATCAACCGATATAACATCTTTATAATCGTATTTAGTATTCCATAATCCGCCGTGTCTGTATTCGATACAACTGCGTTGGATATCTTTCAAGAAATTCTAATCGTGTTTGTTTCCATGAATTTCTCTTCTGAGCAGCATGTGCAGCGACTGATGGAACGGTAAAACAATTACTGAGTAATAGTTTGACAGTGATTTCATCACCGCCATCAGCGCCGATTTCATCGGTGTTCTTTTAGGCCGTACAAACTGATCATCGCGATTTTTTTCGCCCTTCACAGATTCTGAACTCTGAAACAACCACACAGATACAGGGTCACTCTTACTGATATTTCTGATAAAATCGAACATATCACCATTATAGAATTTAACAGTTCGATCTCATGGAAATATTGTTATGTCCGAAGTCCACGAGTGTGCATTATGATCGATAATCTCTATTGAAGTTCTATTTTTTTATATTTCGATTCGTATAAAATCTCTCTGGTTAATATCTTCACTCTTATTGGAAATCTAAATTTTTTTCCAGTTCAGCAACGTCGCTGATAGACGCTCCAGTATCTTTAACTGTTTCTGCCCACTCTTTTATTTTTTACGCCTTAGATCCGTTAAACCGTTTCCTCGTTTCGCATTTGTGAAATGTTCTGTAACTCGCTCAGCAACACAATTTAAATGACAAAAGTCACCACGAGAAATTTTCATCGGTAGAAGTTTATCGTCGTTAGGTTTATCATTTAGTGGATATATCGCATAAACAACTGCCATACACGATACGTTCGTTCATAATAAGGTCTATCAATTCCAGTCAGTATTCCTGGTTTTGAATTTTTATTTAACGTGACAATATTTCCAGGATCACGTTTGTCACGGATAATCCATGTGTCGTTGTCGGTTGCTATGATAAATTTATTCTAAAAATATATTTTCGTGCAGCGTCGAGATAATTCATAATTGTTGCTACTCGTTCATTCATTGTAGCATCGACAACGCCACCGGCATCGCGTACAATTTTGAATGTTGACCACACATGAACTGCACCATCGTCGCGAAATTCTCTCTTGGCTTCACTGATACGATTGATTAGAGTCTTATTCGTTAAATCAACCAAAGCTCGCCTTGGTAATTGAGGGATTATTCTGTCGAGATCGAATCTGGCTTTAGAGGGCTTAATTGCAGATACTCTCGTAAATTCCTCCATATTACAATTAAGGCAAATCTATTTTTAAATTGAAGATTAATTATATATATATATAAATATATAATGATTGAAGCAAATAATAAATGCAAGTGGCTCATGATCGGTTCTTCACTTCCTTGTAACAGGGCTTGCGTAAATGAATTCTGTGGACATCACATGCATAGCGTTCGTAGTGGGGGATTCTAGGACCAAAACCGTGTTTACGATGTGGTGTTGGGGTCAGAGGAAAAACGCAGCTGTGTGTGCAATGTAGTGGTAAAAAACACGGAGAGCTGAAACTATATTGTGATACAAAAATTAATAACGATGGCGTCGAATCTCCCATAAAAACGCCGAAGACCATCTCGCCAAATTTTCACCCCAGCAATAAATAATAATTTAGACAAATATTATTATATAAATGGAGCAAAATGAATTTATGAAGCATCCCATCATTGAAGGTTATGAAGCATCTCGTGATGGTGTAATCAGGAACTGTTGTTTAAAAAAACCAGTCGGTACTCTTATTAATAGTGGTTATCTCATGTTCAGTGCCGGTGGAAAAAAAACAAACAACATTATTACCCACATAAATTCATCTACAAATGTTTTCAAGGATTGATCAAAGACGGACTTGTGATCGATCACATCAATGGCAGGAAACTTGACAATTCTTTATGTAACTTAAAAGCTCTTGCACAGTCAAAATTTTGTACGAGGGGGTAATGGGAAGTATAGTAAATTTCCCAGGGTTATTAAATCTGTGAACGCTGAGACTGGGAAAGAAAGAATATTTCAATCAATGAATGCAGCTGGAAAATATTTTGATATTCACGCGCGTTCGGTATAATATGTCGCAAATAATATAACCAAATCTTCGTTTTGAAAACAATTTACCAAAAAATAACATTTCACTATCTCCCTATTGTATTAGATGATGAAGGGAGATAACTCTGCCAAGAAACGACTTTTCAGCTAGAGTAATTAAGTAGTTGCCCCGCTTGCATGTGGTAATATTATATGAATGCCGCTATTATTTATTTTTACCGCACACAAATCCAGGTAAGTTATTTTCAGCTCTTACAGGTAAGACTACCGGAGTATATAATATGGGCCTACATGTACTTTAACCTCCCTGCAGAAAATGTATGTGCGATTATCAAATGCAGATATTTTATACGATATATTTTATGAAATGTGTTTGGAAATTGAAATAAATCCACGCTGAAGTTTACAATAATTGTGATTTATATTCAGTATATTGATCACGTGTAGGTTGCCTACTTATCCAGCATAAGTAACTTCATAATAATTTCTGAAACATATTTGTAAGAATGAGTCCGTGGCGCAGTATTACAGTGGAGAATTCTCATACCCGAGGTCTAGAGTTCAAAAGTCCGTGACCGACACATTGTCGACGGTGGGCGGTATGGTGCTAGTGTTTGCTAATATAGTGAGGGGGGGGGGCACCGCCCAAGGGGATTTCATGTACATGCCTCACCACGTCAAACAACGTGGTGGGTGATATTTTTCACTCATCCGGGTTTGATTTGGGGGGTGTACAAGAAACTGGTGCCTCCAAAAAAAACAGTAGCGTGATGTAGCTCTCAATCTCACTGAAGGTTACCCCACACAAGGACATTCAGAAAGAATGTCGCCAGAAAGAAAATCATGAAGGGTGCCCCCATACACAAACAATAAGAAAGGCATCAATGAAGGGACCCAAATCAGAATGATTACTAGCATATGAAGGGACACCGTGGAATGATAACCGCTCATCATTGCTACCTATAAATATTATATTTATTTCTGATTTAAAAATATTTTTATTTTTTTATTTTTGTTCTGACTCTGATTCATATTTATTTTATTCTGATTTTTTAAATATTATTATTCTAGTTCTAATTTATTTTTATTCAGATTTATTTTTATTTTAAACAAATATTTATTATATAATGAATTCGAAAATATTAATGCAATTATTTCTGAGATTAGAAAATTAAATGATGAGGATATATAATTATTTGAACAATTAGACGCTGTAGGAACGGAAATATGATGGGAGATATACACTAGCAGCCGAGCATAGATTCATTAAGTTACTTAACAGGCCGTAAAACAATCTCTATCTCGATGATGAAGATATTCGAAAATTCGTTGCACTCGCAAACGCGATTGAGAAAGTTACATCAGAGTTATCACGCGAATACGAAACAAAAAAGATTGTGAATTCACGTGTGCGATAGCTGAAAAAAACTTATGTGCAGTGACCTTGTTATGTGCAGCTACGATATCACTGACGAAAGTCAAGAAGGATTATGAAAGTGGCTCAGATTCAAATCATAATGTATATAGCATTTATTTCAGATTAATATTATGATATTTATGATATTATGTTATTTATTTTCATTTTGATACAGATTCAGATTATACTATCTATTTTTATTCTGATGATAATATTTATACAGAATCAGATAATATCTGTTTTATGATTTATCAAGACAGATTTTTTTTTTATTTTGAGCACCATCGATTTTCAGAGTTTAGTCTAATTTTCAGTCCAAGAAAATAAAATTTCATTATAATATTTACTCTGATCCTGGTTCTGTTTCAGATTATAATATTTATTCTGGTTCTGATTCAGATTGTAATATTTTTTAAATTCTGATTCTGATTCAGATTGCAATTTTTTAAAATTCTGATTCTGATTCAGATTATAATATTTCTTTTGATTCTGACAAAAGTAGCTATGATCTCACATACAAACTTATCGTCAAAACTTATGTTGTAGATCAAGTAAGTGTCCGGCCTGGTCAGTAAGTTTAAAATGTATCCGTGATAATAGCGGATTATGACATCGCAGATAAACCGGATTAACAGGTACTGACACAATTAAAAATCCAGGAGGAACTTCGGGGGTAAATGAATATAAGACATACCCCTGCTGTGCTTGTATGGATTTTTCAGTATCTACCTGATAACTTCCGTCAATAGCATCACACACTAAATTAACTGCGATCGTTGATGTGATCGCGACAACACCTGGTGATATATGCAGACCTCCACCGTATGGATCATTGTTATGTCTCAGAATACTCGCCGGAGGGGACATGTTTCTCCACGCGTCTACGATCTTTGGAAAGTAATCATCGATGACATATTTGACAGTTTTTTTTTTTCATTTCATCGGCGTTGAATCCTGGATATATAAATGTTGGCATATCTGCCTCTGTTATTGAATGACTGCCCAGGAATATTTCTTTAGCTGTTAAACCACCGGCTCTATAAATGTCGTCACCTTCAATCGCCGCTTGTATAATTTTCTGATGATAATTTTCGAAATCCAAAGTTAATTTGTTCAGATGTACCACTTGCTTGATGATTTCACATCCCAGATAATCGTTAACAGGGGGATATTCGTTAATATAACTAATGAATCACTGGCGCAGTTTGTCACTCATTCGTTTGTGCTCAGTATTAATGATTTTGAAATGATTTTCGAGTTCTGATCCTGAAAACGAATATTTTCCATCATTCCATACCAGGGAACCATGTATTCTGTCGTCCCTCTCCTGAGGTTTGACGATTTGAAATCCTATTTTGAATTTTGGTATTGATGTCCATATTTCGTAATCTGGAATTGTTTTCAAGTACACTTTCTTGTCTGTGGTGAAATCAACTCGTTTAGGTTCTGGTAGACCTTCATATGTAGGTGAAATTTCTAGCCATCCTAATACAGTTCTGATCGATGATTGATATATATCTACGGCGTAGTCTGTTGGTGATATTTCTATCGCAGCTGATAATGTTGGCTCATGAACCGTAATAGCGATTTTAGATTCTTTTACTGTGGTAGATTTAATCCTGCGTTGGAATTTATCATTGATCTGTTCAATTTGATAACTGCCCGTAGGAATACCAACAACGTGCCAATCTGGAGTTTCATCGGGTTTATTTTTTATAAGAAAACACTAACGAATTATTTGCGGGCAACCTACCAAATGATTTTGATCTAATATTTGGTCAGCTGTAATATACTCGTAATTATGCTAATGATATTTCTTTTGCTGGAATTGCCGTTGGAAAGACAATGTCGAATTCAGGATTAGTTGAGCTAGTTGATATCATCGTGGTTGTTGTTGGTGTTTTATTAGCAACGATTTGTTGGAGGAGCTCTTGTGGCGTAGTCATTATATGATTTACTTACTGATTTAAATTAAGGTGAGTCTGTTTTTGTCGGAGACAGCTGGTTTTGATTTCCAGTTGCCAAACCAGAGATGTTGTGATAAACTCCTGATTTGTAAATCAGGAGCATTTCTGCAAATTCCTGATCTGATATTACTCCATCATCGAGTCCTGATGATATCTGCGATGATAATTTGACGTGTGTGTTGCCGACAAAAGTAACATTTGATATTCATGTAATTTATCAGCGGCACACGTAGATATCTTTTTTGCAATTATATTAAGAATACCAGCAACACCGGTTATAACTGCAACACCAATTTCTATTACTGGTGCTATTATATATGCGGCTGATAATGATCCGATTATAGTTGCTGTTCCAGCGACTACAGCATATGCAGATTAAACAAGTATGTCAGTAACAGCGATACGTCTACGATATTTTTTTTTATTTTTGCCGTATACTCGTCTATGATATTTTTCAGCTGGGCCTGTAACAAACACACTTGTTCGTATCTGTATTTGTTTACAAAATTTAGATCTGACGTTTGTCAAATCATATACTCTAAAGTATTAAGTAATCAACTGAGGTGTTTCAGCGACAAATTCCAGACACATCCAGTAAGACGCTGCGGTTAATGTTTTATCAGATGGTACGAATTATGTCGATCCACCTAATATTACTCGTCTTTAGAACACCCTATTTATCAATCAAAATAAATAATTCCACGTGGATCAATCGCGTATGCAACCCGGCGAGTACCTGGAACAGAACTTCCATTGAGATTGATGATACCGGTTTCAACACGATTTGGTTGTTTTGGTAATTGATCGCGCATAAAAACACCTCTGAAGTTTTTGATATTTAATCGTTCAGCAGCATCAAGTAAATCAAGATTGGACATGGGAAGCATCAACGATGTGTTCCGGGCAGTCTTAGACCTTTTGCGAACCATGAACGACGGGTTCCTGGCAGTCTTAGTCCTTGCCCCCTTTTTTAGATAATTTTTCCTTGACTCGTTACGTGATTGTATCTCTGGTTTCGCTCGTTAAAGGCCTCGTTGTTATTATGCTGGTGATATCAATGTTGGTATTATTTCTTTTGCGCGTTGTTGTATGATTGGCGTTATTTGCCGAATGAATTCATCCTAGGAAAGGAGTGCATCCACAAATAAACTCCTGACGAATTTCGTCATATGGTAAGAGCAAAATAAGAGGTGCGAAAAACACTTAAATATTCATAGATTGCATCAACAGTTTGTACTAATGGAACATCCAATTACATGATTTTGATTTAAACGCCTCTTGGACATCATAAAGCTTGCAACCAGTTCTAACAGCATGAAAATACAGAGAAAAATTGGTCCAGCTAAATTTGAGAAATTCGCGGCTAGATAAAGGAGATCGAGTACAACACATACCGACGGATTTTCTTTAAACTTTTTCTGCTGTTAGAAAGGGGCCTTATGTCGATACTGTATAAGAGGCATTGAAAATCAAAATTCTCTAAGTAAGGGTTCCATGAGTACAAACTATTGATACAGTTGATTCACATTTGCGCGTTTTTCATAGCCGGTACCCCTAAGGCGCCCTACACCACAATGTCACAAGTTGATGGTTTCTCCTTATTTCATTTGCTTAAGGTACCGGTAATATTTCACGCCTTGAACATATACAACTCAAACACCACGTACTCGGAACTCTTTTACCTGCGCTACCTCAGGCCAGTCAAATCAATCTTTAAAGCCTCATTTCGACTGTAACCTTGAACCATATCTACCATCATATGAACAATACAAGCCATCTCCAGACAACGAAACCGTCGGCTCTCAATTACTTTATTGTACAATTTACCAGTCACCCATCACAAATTCTGCACATGGACTCACATAATCTTTCGATGCAGTTAGGTTTTAATAGGGACTACTCAGCTCCAGGGACACTTATAAGACTCTGACCTGAACTCACTATAAAATTAAACCATGCCATCCTGGAATCTCAACAAAACTGCAATCTGTGACGTTTGCCCCTACCAATTGGCTAATTAGTCGGGCTGAGGACACCGACTTCTCAAAATCAAGCAAGTGATCACTAAAATCTATGAAATCCTTAACATGGAGAGCTATATGCAAATGGCGGTTACTCCAAAATTTATTACAATATCAAAGATGGGTCAAGTAAAAACTGTGAATTGCTGGGACTTATTAGCCCAAATGTAAACGTAATATAATGTCTTACGTCGTGTGTTGTGCTCTACTAACTTTATCTAGCCAGGAATTTATCGAAATTGGCTCGACGTTTTTTTTCTTCCACTTTTTCCTATTGTTATTTAGATAATATCCAAGAGGCGTTGTAATCAAAATCCTCTTAGTAGAGGTTCAATTAGTGAATAATGTTGATACAATCCATAACATTTTAGTGTTGTTCATACCCGGTACCATCGTTGTTACTTATCGACGTTATTCGTCAGGACTTCCTTCGTGGGTGGACTCTATCGCACAGAGATAAAATATCAGAGAAGGTCCATTGTCAGAACTCTTTAAAGAGGAAACATAGAGGCCCATCTATATACGCAAGGTATAATCTTCTGATCGCATGTATTGTGCCCAGCCTCTTTCATCTAACCGCGAATTCGTCGAAATCGTCTCGACGATTTTTTCTTCTAACGTTTCCTACTTTTGGGATCGGTCACTCTCTACGGACTTTCAAACAGGAGTTGAAATAAAAATTCTCTGAGTTAGGGTTCAAGCATCGCAAAGTGTGTCTGCAATCTGTTAACTAGATATTGTCCAAGAGGCGTTGAAATCAATATCTTCTGGTTAGGGGTTCAATAATTACAATCTTTTCAATCGATCCACATTGTGCGTCTATTTTGTACCCGGTACTCGTTGGTTGTCCCCTTTTTCGCTAATTCGTCTCGATGAGATTCGTCAGGACTTCTTTCGTGGCTCGACACTATCCCTTATAGATAAAATATCATAGAAAGGTCCATGTCAAAACTCGTTAAAGAGAAGAGATATTGGCCCACCTGTATAAGTAAGATACTCTCACCTCCTCCCTTTATGTAGCCCCAATTTCTGGAAATCGGTTAAACGAATTTTTTTTTAATGACTTTGGCTTCTGTTGGAACGGATTCCTGAATAGAAACTGCCCATCAGATGGTGCAATCAACATCGTTTAGGTACAGGTTTAATTCGTACTAAGCACTCATAAATTTGATCTACACTGAGCATGTTTCATACACCTACCCGTATGCTCGTTTACCCAGTTCCAAGGACATCAAAACAGTCGATGTCAACTGAAGGCTTCCTAAAGCCGTAGATACTTGAAATAATTCTTCTCTAAGCACATTATGAACACAAAAGAGAAATCTCCAATTTCACACTTGTATGTTTTTTTTTGTGGTTTCACGTTTACTTGAGTCATTAGTAAGCTTTTCGAATCCGAAAACTATTAGTTCGCGCCATGCACAGCAAGACGCGACCCAAACACCTAACACAACTAATTAATCGTATCTCAAATTACTAAGTATGTATACCCACCAATATCCTAACACCTTCCTACACATAGTCCGGGATTTGTCTCCAGTCAGCTTTATATAGCTGGCACCAAAGAACACTCGTATTTCTCTAACTGGGTTAGAACAACACCAATGGATGCCCTGAAGGGCTTATAATCTTCAATAAGTAAGTTATAAACAATTACTTATTGAACTGTGAATAAAGAATGAATAGCCAAATGGATTTTAATAACGAATAAGTAACCAAATGTATGTAGAAATAGTTGAATCGGGAATAAGTAACTGGTTTCTTATTCCTTATTCAATCGGTATCTGGTTACTTATTCCTTATTCAATCGGGAATAAAGAATAAGGAATAAGTAACCAACTTGACGTCAATTATGGTCGACAGGTCACCCCGTTGCCCTCATTAACATATTCGTCTTAATGCGCAGTATAAACAAAAGTACGTGGCTCGAGATGCGTTGCGCAATACTTCCAGCACATAATAATTGTAACTCTTTTCTTGATTTTTTTTTCTCCTTTTCTAAGGGCGGCATATATTCCTAAATGCCACTTAGTAACGCAACTGCAGTACAACTCACACAGCCCATGTATAAGTCACTTTTTGCAGCTATAAGTGTCATTTTGGAGAATTTGATTACACATACCTTTAAATGGCGTTTATTCACTTTATTGTCCATCAAAATTCCATTGAAATTATTGTATAAAGTCCTCTAAAAATGTATAACGGCATATTCAAATATAATATAATTCGACATTTTTAGACACAGTGAAGCAAGCGGGATGGTCTCGTGTAAACAGATTTTGTCGCGCTCTATGATCTAAGAGGAAATGCTCCTGCGGTTGGTAAGAAGTCGTACTACAAACATAAACAGAGACACGACAATGTCGTTATATATAAACAACGCCTCGGGAAAACACTGTCAGAAAAGAAAACCCGGCACACAAGTCCAATAAATTAGATGCAATTATGTAACTTCATATATATCTTTTCATGTTATGTGATGTCTTTCATTTCAATTCTTACATTACTTATTTTTCCCCATACAAATATGTTCCTTCATACACATAAAAGACAGTAGAAATACGGCTGTCAATTAAGATTTATTTAAGTTAAATTTTACATCATGCTATTTTCCGCGTTATTGGGCTTTGTTGATAACCGATTTTTAAGCAAACCTTTGGCTATCTCTTCACGTAATTATGAAGGCCACACCATCCGGACTTTATTCTGCTGATCATTTGCAACACTTGCCGGTTATGAAAGTAAGACGCATATAACGCAAATGATTACCGACATTTAAGTCAGGATAACGTCCCATAATCGGTGCATCTTGGGGTCACTGGGGTTGGGAAATTATACAACAAATACATCGACAACCGTTACTACACTGCTTCTGCTAATCCCTGAACTGATGAGGACTCAGTATTGTGGTTTTAGATTGCTTTGTTAATGTCATTGCTGGTGATGATTTTGTCGTCATGATGTAGGGGGCTATGACCTACCATGAATCTCTCTAATTTAATCACTTAATCATCTTTGTGCATGACTGAAAATACAGTAAAACAACATAAAGAAGGATAAGTACTACTACTACCAAGTAATGGACGATGATATATATTCCAGTATTGTTGTTCTTGTGTTTGTTGCTCCTATCGTGGTTAATGACGATGGTGTCATAATGTAGCATAGGATATAGTCTGCCAAGAGCCCCCCTCACTCTCTTACCAGGTAATAAAACGATCAATCCAGTCTTCCACGCTTGCAAGATGCATTTTTGCCTGTCGGTGTTGTCTAACCAAACGATTCAACTACGCATGCCAACTTGCGCACCCAGAATTGACTAAATTTACATTAGAATGCTCTCCTTGGTGCGCGCCACCTCGGCTCCGATGAAGCCATAGGATCTTTTGCATGAAGTAGACAACTTTACGTTTCGTGTCAAATCATACACGTTGGACACAAAGACGTTGAAGAGTTAATACTGCATATCATTCACTTGCTTAGGGAAATCTACACGAGAGTTAATACTGGATATCATTCACTTGCTTAGGGAAACCGAATTATGTTTACTAGCTCTCACGATGGCGAATAATTCATCCAGGAGAAATTTTCTTATCTATTTGTATAATGCGTTCCTCTCAGTAAAGACAAACGTGTTTTTCTTTACTGATAGGAACGCAATTAGCACTATCAGCTACATTAAAGGAACAAGCTGTTCTTTAAAGCTACAAGGATGAGTTTCAAGTCTTGACTACATTTAACGTTATCTTCTATGATAAACATTCTCTGCAAGATATTAGTAAGTGTCCATAGAACAAGTAATCAGCAAAAGTATAATATTGAAAGAAAAATTCATAAAGAGCTAGTTATCACAGTGTCAGAGATATGTTGTCTTCAACAGAATCGTGAATATTCTCTCTCTCTCTCTCTCTCTCTCTCTCTCTCTTTGCTGCTCTTAAACATTATAGCTGTATTTTCCATGTTCAGTTAACGACACCCTAAATTCGAACAAAACTTATGTATTTGTGCATACCGATATTTCACGAAATTTATCTTTTAGATGAGAAATAGTCGTCTAATTACAGATCTGTATTGTCTACCTATTGAACTGAAATTTCAAGAATTGGATAGATGCATTCTATTTACCAACTTGAACGAGAAGACTTTGGGCTAACTACCGAAATACATTTTCAAAATAATTTATAATGCTGTATATGGCGAAACTTTCTGGTTTAAATTTATTAGTGATTATTAGGCTTATTTCTTTTTAATTTTGATTTGCCAGTTGTTTCCATACATATACATAACTCTCCTATTTAACTGTAATGCCCAAAAAATTAGTTTAAACGTATCAGTATTTTGCGAAGACCTTAGATGAAATGTAAATAAGGGGTAATTAAAAAATCACTACAATACATAGAGTTCAGTTTTGCTTTCTATTAAAAATGTCGGGTGATTTCTTTATGCAACAAAAACGACTGAATGTACGATATTATAACATCATTCATGCAAAGATTGTTAGTGGTCACTTATTGCTAAAATCACTAAGAAAATTAGCCATGATTGGACTGAGTTCACAAAATAATAATTGTTCTAGTAAAGAAATGTCGATTCTCAAAAGGAGAAAAATTATACTTTTTAGCCGTTATGATAATATTCTTTCTCCATGTTTTCTCGTTTCACATTATCTCACATCCTCTATTATCAAGGGGTAGTACATTCCGTTTTGTTTGGTGTATATTTGCAATTCAAACTATTAGGTTTTGTGCATCTGATTTAGTTATAGGAATCTCGTTTATTAGTCCCTAGGCGGGTAGGCCTACCGTTCCCCTCTTTTTTCAAGGACTTTTCAAATTTTGCGATGCATTTGCTCCGCTGGCTGGATATGTAAGTGAACCCTACCTGACCCATTTAGAATATACAATCAGACGGTTATTGGGTGTGGCGAAATTGTACCTTC
This sequence comes from Megalonaias nervosa, assembly GCA_016617855.1. Taxonomy (NCBI): domain Eukaryota; kingdom Metazoa; phylum Mollusca; class Bivalvia; order Unionida; family Unionidae; genus Megalonaias; species Megalonaias nervosa. Next base: position 34,305 of record JAECUM010012537.1, on the reverse strand, counting down.
TTTAATTTTTTCTTGTGGAAGCCAGTGGCTTTTGTACTCATGAACAATATATTTGTGCATTTCGTCTATTCATAACAACCAACATCATCCAAAGGCCACAGGAAGTTTAACAGTACCTAGCAAATGTGCATAAGATACAAATTGGTGTTTTAACCCCAAATCAATTTTGTTTTCAAATTAGGACTCTTTATGCATTTTGTTTGCAATGTCTTGTACTGAACTACCAGAGGGAAGCTTGTCATTATTATTATTATTATTATTATTATTATTATTATTATATCGTTGTGTAGTTTGAGTCAATGAAAAAAATAGAACAAGAAAATGGATTCACAGAAGTGAAGAAGGGAAGACAGCGAATGTTCAGCTTCAAAGACAAATAACAGATATATAAAGACAGAATTTTTGAGTAAAAGTAATAAGATTGACATTTTCTTTAAATTGTATTAAAAGCATTTTTTTAAAAATTAAATTATATTGAAAGTAATTTGCACTAAAATATATTGAGAGTAATATTATTTATTTTCGTATTACAACTATATACTATTTTAATAAAGATTGCGCCCTTACAAGCAAGCACAGATCCCCTTTGTAATATACATTTTCCTCGTATACCGAGTCAGCCAAATTCGCACTCGTAAGTGGTGCAAATACTGATAGACCAGATTCTTAACATTTTTATTTCACTGAGTAAGCTACAAGATTCTTCGTTTCTCGAAATAAATAAGCTGATGAGGCAAATCGTTTGTCTGGTGACGTAAGTAACACACAGTATCAGTAAGATTAGACGGGAGCCTCGTTCTGATTCGAGACGAACGGACACAAGCCTAAGACTATTTCTATATTTCGCCATGGCATACGTTTAGAATTGTATAAATAGAGAGCGGACTTGCGTAGAATCAGTTCGTTCTGTCAAAAGAATCAGAAGACCCCGTCCGTCTTTTCTTACAGGTAAGAATCGTTTGTGTTTGTAAATTTCTTTAAAGAATAGAGACTTTTTAATGTTAAAGACTTTTACGGTAAAAATTCATACCTTTGCAACATTCTTGTGAGTTCTTTTTATTTTAGATTATAATGCAATGGAATGTTTAATTGTTTAAAAGAATTTATATTCATTTGTATTTGTGGTAATTATTATTGGAAAAGACGAATTTGCTACCAACTTCACGTTTAGATTTAATTTGGAAATACAATATTCTTTAAGTAATAAAGAATAATGTTTGGTAATCTATTCTAAATTAGGATTTTATTTTAAATTTGGTAAAATACATTTCTTCAAAATGATTGTTGCATTAGTCGCAACTATTGAATTTTACACTCTTTGGCTATCATGAATTTATTCGATATTTAATTATCTGTATTATGTTCTAAAATGCAAAAATTATACAAATGTATGAAGTTGGTAAGCTCGAAGGAAAAGAATAATTTTATATGAATTTCGTGTATTTTAAAAATAAAGGCTTGATAAGGTGTATCTCTAGAATGTAGTATTCTCTCTCTCTCTCTCTCTCTCTCTCTCTCTCTCTCTCTCTCTCTCTATATATATATATATATATATATATAATTTAAATAAGTTCTTTCTACACCGTTATGCGTGACACCTTCTTAAGAGAGCCTGAACTTTCTCTCTCTCTCTCTCTCTGGACAAAGACATTTCTTAAATCATGAGTAATTCCTTCTCATAGCAAGAAATGAGAAGAAGATTATGATAAAAACTCTTATCATAATAGACATATATGCACTGTTGACTTTTTTGAAGGATCAAAATGTGGACCATTCACATTTTTATCCCCATAAAATCCAAAATAACAGACTGAGGAAGTTACAAGAGATATGTAAATAAAGGTTGACTCAACCTGTAGGTTCTCGGCAAATGATAGAGTATGCTTGTGAACATATATCTGTTGAATACACAGAAGACCACGGATAATACCGTGACTGTCAGCAGTGGTTTATATTGGTCCTGTCCCTATTGAAACCATTACCTTTCTTGTCAGAACCTACAGCATGTAAACCCAGAACTAGGAATCAATTTTCCGATCAATCAGATAAGATTCGTTTCCAACCTAATTACATCTTTTGCAACAAAGAAGGACGAACGAAAATGAAAGAGAAAGCAGTATGGACATCAGCATCGGTTGGATGGCAATCAGTCTTTGAAATAACTGAGAGGAGAGGGGATGAGAAATTCCTTACCAGAATAAGAGGTTATGACATGTCTGCTTGTGAGGTATATTTTCACAGTCAATGTCGTAAGAAATATGTTCAAGATCCAGTCTACTGGATCAATGAAGATGTTAAAGAAACGTTCAAGCAACAAGAGTTTGAGCAGGCCAATAGCAAGGCTTTTATTAAAGTTTGCCAGTCGATTGACAGGGAAATTATAAATAGCCAACGAATCCTGAAACTGAATGACTTATGCAAGCCGTAATCTCTATTTTCAGAAAACACCACATCCCAAACCAAACTACATTTGAGACAACTTGAAGACTAAGTTGAAAACAATGAAATATACAAACCAAAATTATCGTTTTGTACACTTGATAGCCAAATCAAATTCAAGAACCGTCTTGTTTACATTTCTGAAACACGTGCTGAACTCGAAGTCAAGTTTACAAGTGGGCTTGGCAGAAGTGACATGGTGGCAGAGGTTGGTATTTACCTGCGGACGACAATTATTGAAACCTTTGAAATGTCTGACAGCGTCCCATGGCCTCAAAATATTAACTAAACAATTTGGATGTCATTCAAATTCAGCTTCAGAAAGATTTTACACTGTCTTGGTTCAGAGAATTCAGATGGCCAAACAGAAAAAAGTGAATAGACTATTGTATTTTCTTGGTTAAGACATTGCAGAGCAGCCACAAATGGTCAGTGGAAGCTTTTGAACCACATACGTATCAGTATGATCCTTCTACATTCATTCAGAAGTGCTGAATTAACTAGTCATCAACAGGCTTGGTCACTCCGAGAGCTACACATCATGACCTTAACCTGAAACAGCCATTAATAAAGTTCTGCAACAAACTTCCAATCGGCTTTCCAAATAGATTGTTAAAAATTCAACCGCATCAATAGTATTCCATTCAGAATTAGACAGCTTCATTAGCTGTTGAATGACATGACAAGAAAGGGTCAATACATACATCACATGGAACATAACACAGGAGATAGAATGCAATACAAAGGATCACAGTGAAGCCATTCCCGAAGTGTCATCTGTCAGAAAAGATGGAGAACGTTTTATCTATCTGAACCAAAGTGAAGCATTCCAAGTCTCAAGATGGAGCTGGTATATAGCAACTGTAACTCCTACCAAAGATGGGTGAAGACAATGCATAAACAATCCACGTATCTTCGTGTGACCCTAAACATGGCAGACATGTTGTCACCATCAACTGAATATGGAAGAAAACACCGTTACTTACTCTCTGCGGATATACTGATGAGTAAAGTTTGTGTGGCAATAACACAATATGCAGTCAAGAGATTCATCGATCCTTTCAGTGTGGAGGGTACTGACTCTCTTTACAATATTTCATCTGGAGCTCCAGTCCCAGTATGAAGGGATGCAATGAAGACTTCGGCTCACAACAACTAGAAGCAGCCAATGACTTCTTTGAACCTATCAGACAAATGAAGCTGAAAACCTTGGTAGCTTTGAAGAAGAATGTTAAGGTGAAAACAGAAAACAACAAAGTCATTGAGTACATACAGCACGGAAACATTACTTGCCAACTATTTGTCAAGTCACAGAATAAGGTAGTACAATTGAACTGGAAGGAGCAATTGAAGTATCAGTTTACCCCTGTTCCTACTAGCATTGGAACGGCGATAGCTTCCGTGCTTGAACATACAAGTCTAAAGGTTTTCATTTTTTAACTAGATATCCGCAGAATGCAGATGCAGATATACCACCTGAAGAAAAAACACTGACTATTGTTGATTGAAATGCAACATTGAATGAAGCATGAACATGGAAACTTCAGACAGATAAGCCACAAGGTCTCTGACATGATGTCAAAGAAATCAAATGTGCTCCGTTAAGTCAATGGAGAGGGAAATAGGATGATATGGAGAAAACTCATCAACAAAGGTTACAGTATAAATAAACATGCAGACTGGAAAGAGTTCTTAAGAAATGATGAGAGCAAGATGCAGTTAATACAGATCCTATGTGATTTGTGGTGTAATGATTTCTTTGCAACAAAGGTGAAGGACAGACAAGCTATACTTATATATGAAGGAACAGCATACCAACTGACCTCTAAAGATAGCATAATTATAGTGAAAACAGAAATCACAACTCTCAAGTCCACACATGAAGAACCCTATTCGAGAGTGGTCCTATACAGAATGTACAGCAAAGGAAATGGATATGAGTACATCAGGGTAATAGCGCTTACACTGTCATTTCTATATCTTGCTGCATTATACCCTCAGGCAGGAGAATGCCACGGTCTTCGCTGATACTGGTACAGAGAACAAGAGCCAATAAGCCTCAATTAAAATGCCCGAGGGTACAAACAGCAGTGCTGCACATCGATTATGTCCCTCCATGCATATAGTGGATGTGACCGCACATGTGCATTTAAGAAAAATGGAAATTTGGAGCCAATCGAGACCTTCAACAGATGCCCCGATTTGGGTCAGCGCCTGCGAATCTTGGAGACTCAAGGGAAGTGCCAGATGCATTGTTTGATGAATTTGAGGCTTTCACTTGTGGTATATAATGCTGGCCTCAATTCAGCAAAGTTAATGACGTGGTACTGCACATAATAAAGGGGAAGTTTGGTGTGCAGGAGAGACTGAATCCTCCCACAGTGTTGACATGGCTTGACTTTCCCTATAGAAAATGTCTAGAGCAGCACAGAAGCAAGTTGGCATGCGGAAGAGAGCTCATACATCATTCCATGAGATTCATGCACCTATAAATGGACACGGTTGGACTATAAATAACGAGAGCCTTTGTTGACTGATGATGACATTTTACCACAGCAGCTGATAAAAATCCTTGAAGAGACTTATGATTCGGACACTTCTGACAATGAAGTCAAAGGATTATATGGGGTCCCTGAGAATCATGTATCCCCAGATGCAGATGGTTCTGACAGTGATTAGACAATGACTACAGAGTTAGTGATACGTCCCAATCAGACATTTAATTGACATGTATACAGTATGCTAAATATATTATTGTGTGTTCGTCAAGTGCTTACATTGCCCACTGAAGCGCAACAGTACTTATTAACACTAAACATTAATACACAATGTGCTGAGGTATATACAACAGAGTAAAACAGTTTATAGTACATATCTAAGTATCTGTATTATAATTTCATATTGCTAGTGCAGATGATTAAATAACTAAGATTTTAATATGTCAATAAACATTGTTAAACATTTTATACTAGGGGAGGATCAATTGAATACCGTAACATTGTTCAACATGTTATACTTGGGGAGGATCAACTGAATACCGTTACATTGATAAAAGGCGCAGTGACTTGCAATACGCCTAAAATGATTCCAATATTGCCAACAAAATGCATAAAGGCCCTGAATTTGAAAACAAAATTGATTTGGGGTTAAAACAACAGTTTGCATCATATGCACATTTGATAGGCATATTTAAAACCTACTTGTGGCCAAAAGGGTTGAGTTATTTGGATGTTTTTTGTTGTCAAGAATAGAGGAAATGTCCAAACATACCGCCTATGTGTACAAAAGCCATTGACTTCAACAAGAAAGTATCAATGTAAGGACAATTTCACCAAAGAGATAGAGTCCAGGATGGTGGTGGTGGTGGCAGGGTAGTTAGTTATTGGGAGTGTGTCTGCCACGCATGAATGCATATATTCAAAAACCAATATAAATAAGTGGGAACTGAAACTAAAGCTCAAGAATTTAAACATGAAAACCAAAATTTTGTGAATGAGAATTAAGAAATGAAAACTAATAAACCAAAATGAAAATGTAAAATGAAAATTAAGAAATGAAAACAGTCATAGAGATCACAGGACCTGATTAGTTTGAAATCGTACATAACATTCTGAGCATACTCGTAATAGTCTTTGGACACATTTTAATTGCTAAACGATGATTTAATGTTTCTACAAGCATTATATCTCTTTTATTAGGCTTTTTAAAACTATTAATGCACTCACTAATAAATATATTTAGAGTAAAGCTGTTGAAACCATCTCATTGTGCCCGTGAACCTTTGATAAACTTATTGTTTGGCTAAATGTCTCAACGATTGTTCCACAAACTGAAAACTGTTTACTAACCTTATCATTCTCGTGAGGATTTTCGTTTGCATCGTTTTTTTTATCTATGAACTTACTGAATGAAATACATATTCATCGGTTTTAGGTATAAAAGGTATATTATGATCAGAATTTTAGTTTACCTGTGTCATTGAGAACAAGGTGGTTATCATTCGAGGATAATTTGCGAAATAAAGTGGAATTAGTTTTAGATATTAAGATGTTTAAAATCTCCATAAGTAAGAACCATTGGTTTATATTTTGGGTCTTAGCGCGTTATATATTAAGATTGAAAATTTTCTTAAAGCATCTTAAAATACCTCTATACAGTCTTTTCATTCTTAACATGATGGTTTAATAAAGTCACCATCAGTATATTTAACTTGCATGGAAGAGAAAGGTAATTTGTTTGCTACTTGTAATATAGTTTTCATCTTCTGAAGATTTAACCATTCAAATTCACAATAGGTATCATTCAGAACCTGGCGTGATTTATATTTTGCTTTGTTCCATATATCAGTATTAAAGAGGTATCAATGTATTTTTATGGAAAGGTTGATTTAACCTGCTGTTACTATGGATGAGAACTAAACAATGATGAAAAATGTATGTAAACAGTTTCCTAAATTTTTATTTTCTAATCAGGGTTCGACGTAAATTGCATGATAATCTAGAAATTCTATGATATAGCTTCCTTCCGATATGAATTAGGATCAAAAACCTTCACAATAAAAAATGTACATTATACGTTTCCTCATTCACACTCTACCGTTCTCTCTCATTTAAACAAATAAGCGAAATAAAACAGAATGGGGAGTATTATTATTCACTTTATATTTTTGTTGGGTATATTTAATTTTTATTGTGTACTTGACCTTTGTCCGTGATTGAGGGTAGAAGTTTGTACTACCTAACTTTTGTCATTGTTTTAAAGGTGTTTGCTTACTATTTGAGTCCACAGCCTAACTTTATTTACGAATATAGAATGTTCTAGAAACCTGACCTTGTTTACGAGTTAGTGACGATTTCTAGAAAATACTGTTGTATCATAGGCCAGGTGACAGTCTGTATATATAGGATGAGGTAAACAATTATTCATTCATGTTCTAACTCTAGTATGTAGAATCATTTACCGTTGTGTTCCTAGATAATTTGGGACAAATCATTTATTTAAATTATTCATTTGAATTACAAGGTGCTCAAAGACTTTTTGGACTAAATCTCTACGTTTGGATTATTTTGCATTATATTGTGGATTATATTGTGATACTTCAAGACTGATGGTCCATCAACATAATCAAGACTATTGGTAAATTCAAGAATGGAATTCGTTCAACATTCGATATTTTTGGACTTGTGATAGAACATTTAGGTCTATTTGGGATTAAATTCCCAATACTGTAAGTTTTTCTTAAATTTTCGTAACTAAGAAATGGTCGTAAATTTTCATTTAGTAACTTAGAGAAATAAATTATTTTTTTAATTTTACTAAACTTATTGGTTTCGCTTCTTTCTGTTACTTAGTTTAAGATCGTCAAGTCGTAACATGTCATTAAGACGAAATCGGAAGAGTAAATTTAAAATCAAAATAATACGCTTTCGTTACCTAGAGGAAGTATGAGTAATACAGGGTGCTGCCATAGCCAAAATCGACGCAGTGGTATCACAGGGCTATTGACAGGATTGGTGGGCCCTAGGAAACATTCTACGGTATGCAGCTATGAATTACAAATTGTAACGGGGATAGGCCTCTTAACCGTTGTGGGCCTCGGAATTTTATTTTAGTTGTCCTACACTGTCCGCCGCCATGCTGGAGGCTAACATTACCACCGCGAATTTGAAATTAGTCGTTATGATACAAAGGGGCAGTTATGGCCTTATTGAAAATTTAACATTAGTCCATAGGATTAACATAATAAGCTGCTTTAGCCTCAGCTGAAAATTGTATGCTAAACGTGTCGATTTGATTTACATTGTGGGCTGAATGGCCTGAGGGAAAAATAATGCCTCTAACGGGAAAGGTAATGCTAAAAATGTCCATAGGTGTATATATATATATATATATATATATATATATATATATATATATATATATATATATATATATATATATATATATATATATATATTAATGACCAACACCAATATTCACAAGCAAATAGGCCTATATAGTAACCTACATCCATACTTTCTAACCAACAAAAGTGCCATGAATACACAAACATAAACACACATACAATATACATCAAAACACACTTATATACTATGAAGCAACACACATTAACACACACACAATATACATCAAAACACACTCATATGCTATGAAGCAAAGGGTGGGATGAAAAAGAATGGAGATAAAATAGAAGTGTAACCCTTTGATAAACGAAACTAAAATTGACCCTACTACAAATATAACTTCTATTTCGTCCCTTAATAAACAAAACTAACACCCCACCACCTCTGTTACCCTTATAACCCTAGCAGTGAAGTGAAAATAAAAAAAGGACAGGATCACACCAACATGACACTAAAACATACGTATATACTTATCACACAAAGGTAAGACTGCTTATATACTCTAAGACAAACATTCTATCACGCTGCCGGTCCATACCATAGACCCATATTCTTTTGAAGAACTCTTCCCTTATATATATATATATATATATATATATATATATATATATATATATATATATATATATATATATATATATATATATATATGAGTGTGTGTGTGTGTGTGTGTGTGTGTGTGTGTGATCTTAGTAATGTCCCACGATGATTTCACATACATAAAGCAGCATGCCTTGAGAAGCTTGAAAATAGTTTTCAATGGCTCTCCTTTCATCAATATCTTGACTATCTTTTAAGACCATGTGACACAATGGGCAAACGCACATTGATTTATAGTCAACAGTCAAATCGAAACTGATTAGAACGTACCACAAGTCAGAACGTGTGTAATATAATTTAGTCACGGCGTGTTTAATATCTTCCAATCAGCGGACGAATACCATCATAGTATATTATAGTATCTACATATTGTAAAGACACATTTGTTTATGTACTTATTGGCATATACCTGCATGTGATTATAAATTCTATCGTGCTTGTGTCACGTGTCTTCGTTATATCTAAACCCATGTTTCATCCTGTTAGAGTACTATTTTCAAAGAAGACCACAAGACCGTTTCATATGTATGAGTAAAATAGACACGGGATAGATGTTTATACTTTTAATTTATTCACAGTGAAGACTTCAGATTTTAGTAGTTATATTTTGTTAAGCGTCCAAAACATGAGTTACGCGAGGGCTGGGTAAAACATCCTGACAGAACCGTCAATGGGCCTTTCGGACGCCTCCACGATCTTGGGGGTTTGTCCGCAATGCAGTTAAGACTCAATGGCCATAAACTAAGTAACATAAACAAGCACAACCAACAAGTTTTGTCAGACTTAACAAACAATTTATTTATCAAAGTTATAAATGAAAATGTGAGAGGAATAAACAGTATTATGAAGTGAATCCAAAATAATCCTGATAAAATTCTATGAAAGTCCAAAATGATGAAAAGTTCCATATAAATTTCAAAACCGGAAATGAACTGGTCTGCCAAGAATCGTGACAATTCACAACAGTTCCAGAACAATATTAAAGTCCAAATAATATGCACTTTCTACTTCCACCGAACAATCCAAACAAATGTTTTTTCCCTCTGAAATAATATCTAAGTACAACATAAACAACATCTGCATACATACAACAGGAACACAGGAAATGAGGACGACTCCAAAATCGGAATGAATCAGATTGTTCAGTTTCCTCCTTATATAAACCTTATATTACGACTATATTTCAATATATACCCCACGTGACGGATCTTTCTTACTCGTTGTGCCTCGAAATTGCCTATTCACGTGACCTAGCACAACCAGTAGGAACAGAATTCTTCTAGAATCGTCCAAACCCATTCAGACAATGAGTAATTGTCAACACACACGCAAGCATCTATTTTTAGATCTATACAAAATCTAACTAAAGATATTCTGTACAATTTACAACCGTGAATAAAAATACACAAATTAAATAAAATCATGTACCAGGAGTAACAAAAAATATAGATGTACATAGCAATCATAATAATAGATAACTGACCCTCAGATTTCTTGACGTATCCCCGCACATGATCCGGTCCTCAGATCGATCTGGCGACAGTTCTCTAGGGCGTATCAGCAGTTCTCCAAGAACACTGTATATGTCGCCAATGGGACATTCTGGGGTTAATCCGTAACGGTTGGGCAATGAGGGAATGTGCAGCGTTTATGAAATGGACCACTGTAAACGCACGACTTTACGATCAAACCGCGCGGCCCCCATGGTCTACTCGCGAACGCGCTCAGATGTTTCACTGAAATTTTCATTCACGAACAGGTGTCAGCAGCACCACAGCAGGTAGAATGGTGCAAGTTAGGTTTGTTACGTGCCAAATGAAACATCCAGTTGTTTTGGGTCTGAAATACGTTGCTGTATGATTGCGCAATCTTGGGTAATTATCAATCTCTGGGTCTCCCAGACCGTCGTGACTGATTTTGGATCCAACAACTGAGCCTGGAATGTCTCGCGGATGCTTATGCGATAAAGCAAACTCATACACGTCACCAAAGAGATGCGTTTGGCGATCAAGACCATTATGGGTACAAATAACGTCGAAGTTGTCGTGATTTCAGTCAACCACGAGCGAGGCACCCAGGTAATGATTTGCAGTATCGTCAACAATTGTACCATCATTATGTACGTGGCTTTGTCTAACGGGAAACCTAACCACCCACGAGGGCCAAAAATTATCACAATATAATGTTGATTTTTCCGGACAAAAAGAAATGTATTCTTGGACCGGATCGCAGTTTTTTCGATAGTATCGTTGTCCATCATAGGAAACTGATAAATAACACTGGGCATTTGGAATCAACCTCATTGTCGCCTCGTCTTTATTCGCGTCGATTATCTCACCGGGGAAGTCGTTGTACGAGGATCTGACATGTATGTTGCAGAGATAATTAATCAAAAATGGATAATTGCTCGCAGATTGTCATGGGAATTTCTATTCATGATGTAAAAAAGTAAAATAACACTTTCAGCCCAGCCAGTCTGTCAATGAAATCTCTGCGGATAGCACATGGAAACTGATCCATATCACGAATGGCTGTAGAAATACTTTCAGTAGTATCCATCCTCCCCTTTGGGTTTATTCGGATGGTAATGTCGACGCAACTGAAGAAAGAGTTTCAATCATTTCTATTGCTTGCCCTAAAGTCAGATTTGACTGCAAGAAAAATGGAAAAATCTCTGAATGATCGAATAGAAATTTCTGTCAATTCGTGCACGGTTATGATTAAAATTATCACCCAGATATCTGCAGGTGATCATTTTCAGATCAGACATGAGTGAGGTTCTCGGTAATAGTACCAAGTCTGTCGTTGATGTTTCAGTTCATCGTCAGTGCATCCCTTAAACATCGTTGTGGTCAATGGACGGTTATCATTCACAGTACTGTAGTGTTCAAATGCATTGGCACGTTCTGGTTGATGTCTCATCGCGGAAAATTTGATTATGCGATCCTGTCAGCTTTTTCTTTTTTCTCCACTCTGATATGCCCAATCCATTGTCGTAGAATGAAACATTTTCAAGAAGCATTCAGGCATAGACTGATGGCATCAATGATCCACGCGGAATGCACCATCGGGTATGACCTTGCGTCGTAAAAATAATTGATCCGCCAGTGGCTTTGTCAAGGACAATTTTGCCAATGGCCATTTCATATGGGTAACGAATCATGTAATCATTATCGGCCGCACCGCGAACGAAATGCACTGCCGACAACGGCACAGTCGAGCATTCGTGTACGATGGCACCCTGAGAGATCCGTACGCAAAGAGGTAGCCGTGGTTGTCGTACACATATCAGGTTTTCATGGCCACGCTAGATTCGGCAACGGTCGAATTTCTTGAAGCACGCCAGAACCCCTTTAACCGGTATAATCTGGCGTTACTTGGTCACGGATTCATGATGGCGATCATTCATTCAGGCACACACACGTTCGAACATGATAAATTCTCCACGACACTAGCATACTTGACTCAGTGGGTCTTCCTGGTGCTATTAATTGGATTTATCTGACACCAAGATTGCAGTGTCAGCTATAGAGTTGGGCAACCGCATGACACCGAGCGAGACAACTGAGACCTATGATACACTGATGTCATCGGGGAAATCACTGTTTCCGAGTATCAGATTAAAAGTTACGAGAAAGATCATCGAGCAATGATCGGCCGAGCGAAAACGTTATATTCGTGATACGAACAATCCATCGCGGAAAAATTATAAAGTCGTGCGCTTACAGTGGCCCATTTCGTCAGAGATGGACAATCCCGCATGACCCGAACGTTACGAATAAAAGGCAGAATGTCCCATCGGTGACCGCTACAGAACGTTCCCGGAGATCTGCTGTTATGCGTGATAGAGCTAATGGCTGATCTGATGCCCGGATCGTGGGTGGGGATTTCGTCCATGAAATTTGAAATTCTGAAGGTGAGTTCTTTATTAAATAGGATTTCGGACGAATCCCCAACATCGCGGAGGCGTCAAATTGATCCACTGACAGAGCTATCAGAATAATCCCCCCCCCTTACACTGTCATTTGGCTGAGCTGACCCCTACACAATTCTGCATGGTTCGACCGTCAAGAATTAACGTCAGATTTTCTCATCGTTGTGCTAGTGTTCTCGCCCAGTGTGAAACATCACAACATCTTCGTCGTAGAAAAGTGTGATTGGTCCAACTAACTGTGACCAGTGCGAAAGGTGGGGATTCATCCAGAAACAGAGAATCAGTTGTTTATCATTGGGATCGTGGACGAATCAGTCCCCACGCAAGATATCAGCCTCGTCAATCTGACACCTGTGATACAATGATAGCGATGTCGTTGAACTGTTTATTTGTCAATCTGGTACTGTATCGTTGATCATTGACATAACTGTGATTTAGTCAAATGGGGAGTTACAATCGATTCCTCACCAGCGCGCGATAATTCATTATTTCAGTATATGTGGTTCTGAGTCTCGGTTCGTCCAATGTGGGTAAGTGAGAAAGCTTGCCCACAATTTTCCGATTGGTTGTTGGTTCTTCCCGGGCTCTTCCCCCACGTATGGCCTCTTATGTGCTAAAATGACGCAAAACTCCCAAATTCACAAATCAACATCTAAACTGGTCTGTCTCTAGAATGTAGTGGGTAGCATGTCCTGAACTCAGCTTCCTATCCGTATGAAATCGAGCGAGGCGACACAGTGCTTAAGACATTATACTGGTGACTGGAACGGTGCGGGTTACAAGATGTGAAATGAGTTTTGTCATACCGCTTAACCCTCCTTCAAACCAAAAACCAAAACTCGACTACTTCCACGCCACCCACCACCCGGTGACGTTTGCCTTTAAGGCCAGCTTGAGTTTCCCGTGTGTTTTTCGTAACACAAAAAGATGGTCCTAATGGAGTAAAGGTCCACTGTTGTCATGTCGTCTTCATGCTTTTCTATTATATAGGAAGAAAATGTCCATGCAGAGTTTTACAACTTCTTGAGCTACCACACCTTGCCTGCTCGTACTTGTCGCTACTAGCCTGGCTGGAAATGCTTAATCGAGTGTTTCTCGTGTTTGTGGGCGAGAAATAACACCAATTCTGTGTACAGCGGACAATCACACCTTGCCAAACTACTTCTTTATCCTTGCTCAGTCTTAGGTACCAGACTCTAGACCTACCAATGAATGGGTCCCCTGAGGCAGACGAAATGAGCCAAATGAGGGGGTGATCTTTATTCGTAGAAGCGAGGGTTTCTATTTTCATCCTCTTGGCTTTTTTCCTTTGGTCTCGTCTTATCGCTGCAAAAAAGCGGTTAGCGTCGCAAACCTATATTGTTTCGTTGTATAGGTGCATATAATATCATTCTTCAATATGCGGAAAGACGTGATAATTTAAAAATAGGTTTCAAGTCTTTTTATAGATTACATAGATTTGATTAAAGAAATATTTTTATATCCACATTTGTTGATTTTTAAATATATTTTAGCTGCTTTTATCTTTGTTACACATACATTCGTATCTTTATATTATGTAAAATTTCAATCTTCAAAAGAAATACACTATCACTCATTTCGTACTGGAACGGGTCGATATTGTAGTAACAATCTCGTGAAAACTCAGTAAACTTTATTAGAGACACACAGTAATGCTTAAATGTCTTCAGTTGTTTGAAAGTTGCAATGTGAGAAAAAGCTATATACGTCTATAAAACGACTAACGCTACGAAAATATAATTAGGTGAGTAATACGTCCTCCATCTGCATCCACTTCCAGGGATCTCATGATACAATTATGAGGGGACTTGAACATCCTTATCCTAATGACAAAATAAGGGTCAATTAATTAATGGAGAAAAGAGTTACAGATAGACTGGCGGACAAAGCGGCGGAAGGTATCATGATAATTTTCGACCTTGCTTTTTTGATAAAAGGGGTGAGTAAATGGGTTCTAGAATCCACACTGAACTGTAAGTGGCTTTCCCTATCCCTTTTCTGCTTCAGTATTAACAGCGGGGAAATAAACCATCGCAATTTAGGAGCACAAAACTCGCAACGTTATCTTAACCCAGCACATATACATAGGAGGTGTGGGAAAATATATACTCGCCATCCAGGAGCAAACCCAGCACTTAAAAAATTTAAACGGTACAGAAAATGAAACGAGTACAGACACAACCATTAGCGAATGGATTCAAATGCTCAAAAACTACCAAAACCTACATCAAGAAACTGGACTAATTCCACACCAAGTGCATTACAAGGATAAGAACATTCAATGCAATGCCTTTATAAGAAGCGGTTAAAAAAATGAACGTAGATGCAGATGGCATGGGCATGTTTTACGGATACATCCACACAGCCTGCATAATATGACAGTGAAATGGACACCACATGGAATGTGGAGAAGAGGATGCCCGAAAGAGATATGGAGACTCCCCATGGAAAAGGATGTCAGACAGATCAATCTGATATCTGTCAGAGTAGGCCTCAAAGCAGCAGAACCCATGGGTTGTAGAAGACTCGTGAATGACTGATGTACCACGACGTGTTCAATGACTTCGAGATATTCTGCAAAGATATTTCGATATTTTACCTTGCATAATTATTGTCAAACATCGGGCACCTGAAGTCAATCTAAAAATGCAAAAAATACTTTCAGCTAAAATTATAAAGAACGATAATAATACTCATTGAAAGGCATGTATTCCTTTAAAAAGTGGTCATTCGATGTAATATCTATTTATACGAGGCCTAATTTCTATCTCTCTGGATAAAATTACGAGGGCACTATAAAAGTTGCAGTTGAGCATTGCATATTATTTTAATAAAATTAGAAAAGCTACTCTTGTTTGCTCTATTAATTACATGATTCATAACCGAATATAAGGTTCGCATGTATAATAACGCCTATATCACTCCTTTGGTAATGTGGAAAGCAATTGTGTTTCTGTTGAATAAGTGCTGTACAAAGAAAATAAATAAAGTTCCACAGTCCATCTTTTTGAGTGTAGATTAAATGGATTTTTAAAGAGGACAAATTGAAATCTCTTACCTATTCTGATCGATGCCCCAAATACATATTTGATAGTCATCAGTTTGCGACAAATTGGGCAACCACTATATCTGAATACTCGTCACATTCCGTCTTTGATATTTAACATGATCATCTAATATTGTATAATTCTTATATGCCGACCCACTCACTTGAAAGTCAGTGGGTCTGAAAAATAAGATAAACAGATGCCTCTTTTTCAGCTAGAATTGATTGTACGAAAGCTTTTCAAATAATATATTGAGCTGGCAATATCATACTATCTACCTAGAGCATATAAATGAACTTATGTACTGTGGATCGCAGTGCCACCTACAATCTGAACTTCGTCATATGATGAAATGCGATTAGTAGTTTGCGCATATGCAACATGTTGTCAAACTTTGATCAGACTCTGCCGGATATGGTTCGGGGATGTTTAAGATCAAAAAGGATCAATAATACAAAACACTATTATAAAATGCTTCTTTTCGGCAGATTATTTACATTTCAACACGTTTACATTTATTGCTTTGTTACCATCAATTAAAGCAATGTTTTTTGTAGATCGTTGCGATTTTCAGAATCGGCATTTTCTTGGGGTAATATGAATAATTGAATCAAAAAGGACAATTTCGTCTGTCGCTTCCTAATAGAGAGAGCGAGAGAGAAAGTGAGAGCAAATTATTCGTGTAGCCTATGTATTTATTTTTATAAAAGGCATGCATGAAGCACGTCTTCTTGCAAGTCTATATTTTTGTTATGTATAACCGTATAAACTTGACAGCTTTAAGCAGATATTCTGCAAACCCAGTTCTTGAGCAAAATGACAATTCCACACCTTTATAGCTTATTCAAAAGATTGCAAACATCTCAGATATATTTTAATTTGATAAACATCATGTAAATTAACGTCTGTTTTGAAAAACAAAACAAAAACGTTCGCTAATCCAATGATGTTTCTAGACATTCTAAGAAAAACTTTTAAGAACTAGCTGCTTGTTATCACAGCAGTCATTTGCAAGATCTCTGGAGCTTTTAAGTCTTAATTATGGGAGAATATTTGAAACCCGGTGTCCGTTTTAATACCTAGAGAGTAAAAATCCAAATAAAGGTGAGAAAATCCAAATGGTCACCAATAGAAGTGAATTCCTCACAGTGTCTTCTCTCTTTTGTATCTTCAAGTGCTTTAAATAAGGAAGGCAAGTCATTCACAGAAAAGAAATTTAGTAATTTTATTAAACTGTTTCGATAAATAAGTAATTAAGTACAAACAAATGAAGAAGTGATGAAGTCAATGAATTATGAATACTTATGAATAACTACTTACATAAACGAGTATTTAGCAGTAATTATGTGTTATTTTGGTACACAGAGAGAGAGAACAATTTTTAGCTATAACTATGTTACCAAGTCTGGAACATTCTGCTAAAAAAATGACTTTCTTCAGGATTTATCAGAAACATTACGATCATTCATTCCTTGTACTTTTCTATATTTTTAATAATAACGTTATTTCAATGCAATATATTTTCCATGAATATCTCCATCTAAATCCGACGTAATGACATCTTTTCATGTACTTTTTGTCATGAGTCACCAAATAGAATTGCATTCTCACTAATAGTGATGCTGATTTATTTTGTTTTATTCTCAGAGTAAGCTGAAAAACATATACAAATCTTGTCATCATTAAGATAATGGATGCTTTATATCTTCTTTTGAAACAATCATTCAAATGAAAGCCTCGCATTTTATCAGACATATAAATACTATTCTATCACCTATAATACGCTGTGACAAAAGGCATCTTTCTGTCCGAAAGCAGTAATTGGAGTTTGGGTCTATAACTATTAGATAAGAACAGCATGCATCAATTTGAAGACATGAAAGTTTCTATGCCTGGACAGGTTACGGATGTGATCCGATGGAATATAGAATTTGCCAGTCCAGTTATACAAAATAACAATATTTAGATAGATGTAAAATACCCATCTTACTTTTTGTTTTTACACGGAAAAAGCATATGAAGCAATAGTTATCGAATCGTACTTAGGCATATTACCCGACATATGTTTAGAACTTTTTATTGAAGGAAGATGTAAGTTGTGCCAAATGTTCAAATTACCTGACAGGTATACTGCTTAGACTTGTTTCTTTATTCTTGGCATCAGATCCAAGTATAATGCTCTTTTCTGGAAAATCCTCTACCGCAATCGTGAGGCGATGAGTTTCGTTTGATGTGTAACCTTTGAAGGAATATGAGTTGATGTGTAATAAAATAATGCTTTTCCCTATGTTATGGAACAGGTTACCTGAAACAAATGTAATCAGTAAATACGTTTATGATGGAAATATCAATCGGAAAAGCAAGACGACTTTATTTCCGTTTTTTGACGTAAACCTCTGAAGAGTGTGAAATATATTCTAAATAGAATCAAACGTTTTCAAATATTAATGGTTTAAACTGTTTCGCCGAAACTTTTAAACCATCGGCTTAACTAAAATGAATTTATTATTATAGGATTAAATGATCATGGTTGGGTATTTATCGAAGTGTAAGTTTTACCTAATCACTCACAAAGTAAATAAAGTCCGAAAGACTTTATGTAAGCTTTGTGAGTGATTAGGTAAAGTTTACACATCGATAAATACCCAACCATGATCATTTAATCCTTATAATTCCAATTTACTTCCTTTCAAACATCAGATCAGCAGATTTAATCAACAAAACATTCACTTTTATGTAGATCGAAGTTTTCTTTCATTAGTCTCTTAACTGCGATAGAATACATAGCCCTATCTTCGCCAGCCAAGTTTCATTTATTCTTTATACAGTGATACTGGGTAGAATGTCATAGCGGGTCATGCCAGTGATATATTGTTATGATCATTATTTTAATATATAAAAAATGGTTGTTGCGCTTAAACCAGAAATATTGCTTCTTTTTTCCGAAGATGACGCTTGCGTATGGCACGTGTTGTCATAGCAACGTCTTTGTTACTTTCTATGCATTTCGATCTTTCAAAAGTAAAATCGTGTCCATTTTTTAGTGCGATCTCTTGGTTGACATGACCCTGACCTTTAAAAACCGCTGCTGTAACATGTTGTCGAGGTGAAATGCAATAATTTCCGAAGAATGGCTTCTAAAGCCTGCCATATGCATTCTTCGGCAAAAGGGGTGAGTGTTGGAGTGCAGGAAGATCTGTGCAATTACATTGTTTTAACTTCTAATGGTCGATTTTAATCTGTGGCTTGTCATTTTTGATCGGAAATCACAAGAGTGGGTGGGTGGGAACTTGTTGTTGTTATTATTAAGGTGTAAAGCGTTGATATAGATAAAACTTCACATCAAATGAGCTGGACACAGAGAACCAAAAGTAGTCCGCAGAATTTATCGATGTGTCAAAAATTCCAGATCAGTATCACGTGACCGTTTACACCCAACCAAACGTAGAAAACGCTGTCAATTCATAAAAATTGGAATTATTTCTATGTACATAATTGAAAATATTGTTGAGAAAAAACATTAATTTTATGAATATCTGGATGCTTAAAATAATTACACTGGTCTACAATTTTTTAGAAGTCACCTTCTTCAGAGATAAAATGTGCTATTTATTATGGATTTTGATGTGCTGAATTCAAATATGACAATTAAAACAACAGATTGGCTACTGTTTTCAAGATATTTAAGTTTGTAGATAGTAGATAGTAAGATAGTAGAGTTTTAATCATAAATTGTAAACCTAGGTCTTTTCATGCGTTTATGGTTGCTTTACATGATAATATTTCACCAGTCCTGTTTACTTAACACTTTAAAAAGACATAAAAAGGTAATATAAAATGTATTATGACACAAAAGGCAAAAAAACTGTATATAAGTACATAGTTTAGTCCTTATTCAGTGTCTACTCGGCGCTTCTTGGCTTGTCTCATGTATTCATTAAATGGGGCATCTCTTGTCACTGTCCAGCTATAGTCTGCAAGCATTGATGGCCTCCATTTGTCCTGATAGCATTTCTCCATTGTTGCAATGTCCTGGTGAAATCGCTCGCCCTGCTCGTCGCTCACTGCTCTGCAGTTCGGTGGAACAAAATTTAGATGAGAGTGCAAAAAAAATTATCTTTAGTGACATGTTGCAACCAAGGCTTTTGGATGCCTTGAGGGGGTTTCCCACCAACTCCCTGTAATTGTCTGCCTTGTTGTTTCCGAGAAAATTTGTCATTTCCTTCCCACGCAGTGCATGGTAAAATGCATCATCTCGAAGAAATTCACGAATCTGAATACCAACAAAGACAACTTTATTTGTCTTATCTTAACCTTGGAAATTTTCCACGGAGATACTTGAAAGCTGTTCGTGTTTTGTCCATGACCTTAACAAAGTTCTTCATCAGACCCAGCTTGATGTGCAAGGTAGTAACAAAATCTTTCTTGATTCACCAAGCTAGAAAGCAAGAACCTTAACATCGCCACAAAGCTGCCACTGATGTTGGTCATAGTTTATGCACCTCAAAAGCTGTTTCATGTTTTCATAGGTTTCCTTCATATGCACTGAATGACCAACTGGAACTGATAGCAAAACATTGTCATTATGCAGCAAAACAGATTTACGACTCGTCTTCGATGAATCAATCAACAGTCTTGACTCATCTGGATCATGGACAATGTTGAGGGCTGCCATCACACCATCGATGTTGTTGCAGGCTACAAGATCATCTTCCATGAAGAAGAATGGGACAAGATCCTTTTGACGGTCACGGAACATGGAAACCCTAACATCACCTGCCAGGAGATTTCACTGCGGTAGTCTGGAGCCCAACAGCTCTGCTTTACACTTTGATAATTCCAAATCCCTGACAAAGTCATTCAGTTCACCTTGTGTTATGAGGTGTGGTTCAGAGGAGGAGGATGGGAGAAAATATGGGTCATGTGACATTGATGGTTCAGGACTAGAAGTTTCATCCTCTTCCTCTTCCTCGTCTGACTCAAGTGACAGGAACAGGTAGTCCTTCTCCTTGGGGTACTGGGCGTATAGCTGATGGAATATTTGGATAATGCACAGTCCACTTTTTCTTCTTTGACACACTTTCCCAACTGGAGGCACCATGCAGAAGTAACAATTGCTGATGTGATATGTTGGCTCTCGGAAAATCATTGGCACTGCAAAAAGCATAGATTACCTTTTCCTGATCAACCACTGATTTGTTGCACAAGTGTTCCAGCATATCTGTGGGGCCCACCTCTTGTCCTGATCTCCAATTTTGCAGCCAAAATAAAGGTGATAGGCATTCTTAAACATAGTGGTTGTACTACGCTTTTGTGATGCAAAAGTCACTTCACCACAAACATAGCAGAAGTTATCTGCATTGTTCACACAAGTACGAGGCATCTCTGCTCACTTTGGATGAACAGAAAGGTATCCCTTTGCAAAATCAAACAAATAAGAGAGCTCGACACTATATGATTTCTAGAGCTGATATAGGGCAATTTGTTCAGCAGGGTGATGTAAGCTTAGTTATGATTGCATCATCCATGACTTCTGGGAGTATCATCATACAATTGATATCATGTATGACGCAATACCAGCTTTAGATTGCATCAATCACTGTTTTGACTAAAATGCAAGTACTGTCCAAACCCAGTCATAGATTTATTCATAGATCCAGTTAGAAATTATTTTAGTCATTTCTGGTTTAAATTGAGATCCCTTCCCTTTATAACTCACTTACTCTCCTCCATTCCCAAGTCAAGGGTCGTCTCTGAGATGAAGTGTCTGTATATATCCGAGATTTGAGAGGAGAAAGCGCCCAGGTAACCATAGAAAGGGAACGAATACTGTTAATTAGGGAAAATAGTTCAACCTGCAATATTAAACCATTATTTTACTTCATGCTAAAGTTCTGTGGTACAAACAATCATGTTTACATAGTACATTGCATATCTTATAAAATGAAGATAAAGTATGTGTGTATAAAAATAAATAGTGCTCTTTATAATCCTATTAACAGTATTCTTTCCCTTTCAATGGTTAATTAATTATAAGTGATTTATTAATCCATAGTCATTCTAATTAGTCAGAAACGTTTTCAGGAATTCTTCTCATACATGGATAATTTTACATGTTTCCTTGCAAAACAAAAAAAAAAACCAAGCTACACTTTTTCTCTTTTCTTGCAATGAGACCAAGGTGCTATCGCACTGGAATTAATGTTTATTAGTTTTCTTTTGACCACCTAAAATACCAGAGAAATCTCCTCTTTAAGGATGCATGAAAAATAAATTGTATCTTTTCGGTTTAGTATTTATCAGCTCCCATTGCCAATAATTAAGTTTTAGACAGACAACCGATACATCACGTCGGCTATTCAACAACTATGCTGTAGATGGCAAATATATCTATCATTTGTACTCACCAAATCTTGAATGGTCCCGTGCCATAGAAGGTGTGCTGAAAAGACCCTTCTCCTTGCTCTCATCCATCAGAATTGCAACTGACTGAGATAATATTAACTTCTTTTAGTTGTGGGGATATGGCATTTATTTTCGTGTTATTATTATTATTATTATTATTATTATTATTATTATTAGTTTTATTTTATTTATGTTATTTCATCCTGTAGGCGTTTCGTTTTGTTTTTTTTTTTTCTTTTATATTTCGATATTTTATTTTGCTACTTTTTATCTTTGGATGTCTGTGGTTGGGATATTTCATTGCTTTGTGTTCAATATTATTTATTCGGGTTTTGCTGTAAGGCTCAATTTCTGTAGGGTGTTTTTGGTTTTTGTATAAAAATTCTTGTTGGTTTTGTTTGATTGAGTTTTTATATTTCGTGTTTTTTATGTTATTGTTAATATTCTTAATGGTTCTGTTTTATGATTGGTGGGTTGTTTTATTGTTATTGTTTTTAGTTGTTAACGGGTTTTGTGTCTATGTAGATGTGTGTTTGTTTTCTTTATTGGGGTTTTGTGAATTGTATATGTTCCGTTTCTGTTCATGTGGTTTCGCTTGTAGGGTTTTGTTGCCCCATTGCTGTGTTCTTGGATTTGTGTTTGGTCCTTGCAATTTGCTATCTTCAGCTTTTGTTCTTGCTTTTTGTTTTCCGTTTATTTTCTTTTTGGTTCTTGGTCTTAGTGATTTGTATTTCGTCTGTGTTGGAGTTCTATGCAAGAATTGTGCTGGTCTAATTAGTTTGATGTTGCGCTTTAAGATGTTGTATTATTGTTCTTAGTTTTATCATATGATCATTTCTTCTTTGTGGTCTTTTGGATTTCTAAATGCTGAACTTGGTTATTCGTATTAGATTTGTTTCTTAAGTTCTTGGTAAGTGGGTATTTCCAGTAATTGTTTGATGCTCATTGTTCTTTGGAGCGTTTTAAGTTCGCTTGTGCTTTGCTTTTATTGTTGCTGGTGCTTCTTATTTTATCCTTCTGAGTATTTTGGGGGTGCTGCTCTAGAACTTTCATGTTGTCCTTTTGCTCTGTATTTTCATTTTGGTTTTGTGCATATCATTGATGGTGTTATCGTGCTTCGTGTGTGTGTATAAATGAGTTGGGCGTGAGATAATTATATCCTACATGACCCTTTTAAAAAAAATTTTTGTGTTGTAGTTATTTTTGGTCCAATTAGTATTGTTTTTCGTGCATCTGTCAATATTCTTTATTAAACAGCTGACTAGAAACTTTTAGAAACACTGTACATTTAAGATTAAGAAATGTGGGCCATACTAACACAGCAAGGATGAGTACAATCGATTCCGCTTACAGCGATGGTGAGGCAGAATGAAACTCTAAACGTTTATCCAGAGACCTTTTAGGCAACTGGTAAGGACAGTAAACCAGAATTAGAAAAGAAAGGACCATCTTTTATTGTTTTTGTGGGGGTTTTTTTGTCAAGTCAATGAGAACTCTGAATAGAGTCGTGGATGTACAACATTGAATGTAAACATATTGATATCCATTAAAATGACACTAATATTTTATAGAATATTATTAAAAACGTAGAATACTTTAAGATAAAAAATAGTATAATTTACTCTAGGTCAGTCAGCACAATATTAGGATTTAGGATATATCGTCACAGGTTTAATACCGTTTCTTAATCTGTTGGGACGTCGCACGGGAGGAATAAGACTTTGAATATTTGGTTATACTTTAATAGCAAAAGACATTTGTTTTAGCATCTATTTTATGACGAATATATGTACATTAACAAATAGCATAAGAAAAAAATCTTATCAAATGAGAATTAAAAGCATGTAGTTAATATTAAAAATAAATAACAGTTGCTATTTCCCATTTTAAATGTTAAATGTTAACTTTCTGTAATCTGAGCGAAAAGAAATTTTAAACTGTGCGTATATTCATTGAAAGCACACAATTTCAAACATGTCTAATTATACATGAATATTGTCTATCAGATATAATGCCGAGAGTTTTAATACGAAATTCAATTTATTTGTAAATTATTCCAAGCGCCATTTTCAGTGCTTCCAAAAATTATCACAATCACTATGCAAATGAGTTTCAGGATTCAATAGATCGTTTCGTCAACTTTGCAGCAAATCTGCTTTTCATTTGCGTTAAAAGAAACGATTAAACGCGCCAGTAGTACTTAACTCGATGGATGTTATCTGTCATTAATATTTCGAAATGTGAATATTCCCCAGATTTGTTCACAACTGAATGCAGATTGCGAAGCTTATATTAAAATCTCCGCAACACACACACACACACACACACACACACACAAAAGCATACACACGTCTGTTTGATGTAAAGGTATGATACACATTCTAATTTCGATATTACTGACTAGGCCTAGATTTAATGAAAATACAATATTCGAATATAATTTTAATGATCGTCTAATTGCAGTTTTGACAGTCGATGAGTCCACATCAGTTTGAGCTAAGATCTTTTTATTTTTGTTTATGGTCCCTATAAAGTAAGTACCACACCTTATGCTGAGAGCGTTTGTGTTTATCATTTAAACTGGATACTTCATATGTTACCATTCGTCAGGTTTACTTTGCTCTTCATATGTTTAGAGATGCGGGGTAGTAAATTACACCGTAAATAACTGCATGACATTTAGGAACTATAAGTAATTTATATTTAACTTAATCACAATTTGAAACAAGTTTACTTTAGTGTTTTATTTTACTTTTCTTTTTGCATTGACGAAGTGTGTAACTGGTATTTACGTACTTTGTGGATTTATAGCATACATAAATTCCTGTTCAGCAATATTTTGTGTTTATTGTTCGGTGGCGGCCAACATGTATATTATGTCATCTGACGAATATATTTCAAGGCTAAGATATACTGCCATATTCCGCTCTATATTTAATCACATTAATTTGTATTAAAGTGAAAATGATTGACAATTATGAAATAAAGAGAATGTCCTAACGTAAACGAGAGTGAAATCTGATGAAAACCAGTCGCGTTGTTTCAAAGTTTTAGCATTCAATATATCTGTTTGAGATTGTAATTAATTTCAAACTAATTAGCCATTCTTGATTTTTATAACATCACAGAGTAGAAAATTGCTTCAAAATAATTGGAACAATTATAACTTAAGAGATTCATCGATTTGTGTGTTTTTAAACACAGTAGAACTAATTCAAAATTAAGTTTGCAGTCAACAGATATGGAAATGAGAATGAATGCATATATGGGTTTTTAATGTTAAAATTAAAGTTTCAGTTAGTTTTTACAAAACGTTTCACGTGGATTTAAAAGGTACGACTGCTTTTTCTGTTTTGTTTCTTTATGATCGCAGTAAAGCACGTTTCATATCTTTCGTGAGAACTTTAATTTTGGATTCTACATTTGAACAGGATTGACCGCATGTTACCACTCGTCAAGTTTACTTTGTTGTGATGGTGTTAGTATTTGCACTGTGATAAATTAGACTCGGGTCTCCCACGATGTTAGATATGTGTGGACATGAAAATATCTAGTATTAACAAGATGAATCGTGTACGTCCAAACGCAAGTGTTTAATCTATGTTTGCTTTTATACAGCGATACAATATTGCTGTCTGATCAAATAAGTCAGAATTTCTACAGATTTTAAGGCACAATTCTTTGCAAAGTTTAGAATAAAAACAATTTTTGTCACATAAAACATAACCTTATTATAATATTATTAAATGATAATTGTCTGAGCAAACTTTTGTCAAAACAATTTGCTTCCTACGAATTAGTTTTTCCTAGATGGCTCTGATAATTTATAATGTAATTGATTAGGATTGTTGCGACTCTTGGTCCAAAATAATGTAACAGAAAGGAAGTGAAACCATTATGTGTAATAAAATGATGCTTTTCACTATGTTATGTATATTTAATTTAATTGTTTGTCAGTTTTAAATTTGTTAATTCCATTACATGCTATTGTAATGTAACTTTGTTTACTGGATTTGATATTGTCCAGAATTGAGTTTAGTTCTGTTTGACCTGACTGATATTTTTTTAAAATTACATTGATAAACAACTAATAATAGAAACATTGTTTCTAGTTCCTGACCTCGTTTCAAAATCAGTGACAGTTTTGGTAAACAACTTTTTTTAATTATTTTTTTATCTTTCTCAGAGTAAGAATCATTAAGTTAAGTCTAGGTCATACCTGGACTACGTGACAAGTAGCAGATATAAGTTGATACAAACTTCTATTTTTTCCAGAAGAATGAACTCTTGACCTTCATCCGGGAGTCGTTTTGCGTCTTAAGTAGTCGTATAAACTGTTATTTTTGATAAAGGTTTGTTAGTTGGACTCCAAACAATTGACACCTTAAGTTGTTATTATGTTGTGACCAGTTTGGGTTGAATTTTTATTTTCTTCAAATTATTGAATTCAAGTGATTCTTTCCCTGGAAATACATAAGTGCTCTGACAAAATTCTTGGATAAAGACATATATTGGAAGTTATACTGAATTCAAAACTGGAATAATATTTTCTGTGATTCAACAAGAGACTGTTGACACAGAAGTACTTCGATGACCACAACATTTTGGATTTCATTGGGACTCGAACTCAGTTTCATTCAGGACTTTTTATTACTAGAACTTCTATTTTCAATTCTTGGCTTATTTTTGGATTTAATTCGTAAAACCGTAAGTACTTTTTCTTAATTTTTCACTTTGTATTCTAGGGAAATAAATTATTTGTTAAATTTTATAAAGCTTGTTGTCTTCGCTCTTTGCTGTTACTTATTTAAGAACATAGACTCGTAACACCTACACTACACAGAAAATTCAAACGATTCTTACAATATTGACTGTATATAAAAAAATATCCTAAAAGTCATATAAGAAATCCAGCAATATAGAATAAATTACAATAGTCTTGAATGTCTTGATGTACCAATTGCCTTGAATGTTCTGATATACCTATAATCTCGAAAGTCATGATGCATAACAATGTTACAACCCGGAATGTAACTGAATGGGTTCTCAAAAAATCTCCAAATAATGTGTTAATCCAGCAATTGAGAACAAAGTAATTCCAATAAATAATTCTTCTATAATTATATTCGAATACAACTGCAAACACTGAGCATATATTCTCAAAGGCTGATATGAAACGGGAAAGAATATTTGTTTACCAAACGTTCTTATATAGAAATACCCACTTAACTTTTGACGCAATAAATTTCCAACTGAACACCCACTAACTCGTAAACAAGGCCAGGTTTTGAACTCAAATTCAAGTACATGTAAACATATTCTTTGCTTCTTACAATTATGACAAAAGTCTGGTAGGCAAAAACTCCAACCCTCAATTAGGGACAAAAGTAAGCAAATAAATAAACTGTTTAAATAGTTTGTTATTTAGTTTTATTACAATATGTAACCACGCTAACAGAAATGAAGCCTAAAAGCTTAATTGAAATTTGTGAGAACAGTGAGGTGTGATGCAAAATATCCAAACACTGGTTGTCGAATGTGTTTCATTGAAACGGTGTTTGGCGGGTACTTTTTAAACAGCGAACGTCGTTTGTTACTGATGTTATTTTGATGAAATAAAAATATTTATTATAATTATTAAATTGCTTTCCATACATCTGCATAAACGAGAAGAATCGAGCTCATCTTGCGCAGTCAGGTGTTAGTTATAGTAACTACTTGATACAGATATTAAGTATCGCTCGAACACATATCTTGCATATGGATGAGTATTGCCAACAGAAATCCTCTTGCAACATAAATTATTGTATTGTAATATGTGTCGAGTAACCAGTCGATAATTTCACAGAGTTATTATGAATAACTTTTAAGATATTTGAATTAAAAATTTGGAGTAAATCCCAAGTCGTAGTCTAAAGATGTTATGAGTCTTAACGCTTGCATAATGTAGTTCAATAGCCTGTCTGATTTTCTATTTTATGATTGGGAAGTTTTGGTTTGCTATAATTTGGCATCTCTTCAAATATTGATTCTGGGATGGAAATATCGTAGCATGATATTTTAAATGTACATTTAAGCAGATGTCGTGAAAATAAGATTCAAGAAGGTGTAGTGAACCTTTGCGACTTTTAAAAAATATATTTGCACTGAGAAATTATCATCTTGCAAAATAACATAAAATCTTTATAAATGACAATGATGTCTACCTAATTATGCATAAGCAGGCATGTAAAAGGTTCTGCTGTTCATCCTGATACAAACATTGTTTCTTCACATGATGTAGGAATGAATCCAGTTATAATCTGGTGTGTTTGAATTAGATATATACATGTTTATCATAATCTCCCTTTTACTGTATATTAATATATTAATATAAATTTTAATCAAGATACAAATGCACTGAACAATATAAGATTTACACTAAAACATTACATCAAGGATAAGGTGAGTTAAGAATATATTTAGCGATGAAAGCCTTCTACAAATGGATTATCCTTGATTTTCTTGGAGTACCTTGTAAGTCGATTGCCACTGTCTGGAACACCACTCGATACTTTGATGTGGACGATCATATTAATGTGATTTGTGTTCGTACAAACGTTTGACAAGTTTGGTTCTGCCCGAACACTAGGTCCAAAATCGTTCAGGAGGCAAACATTTGTTGATGAATTCCTGACCGTTTGAACATATTTAAACTAATAATACTTTTAAATATTATTCATGTACTTCTGGTCAAAACATCTACGTCGTACAAATGCAGTTGTTCTTTGCGTTTCACCTAAATACGAACAACTGTTTTGTAAATACATTGTCTTAGCTCATAAAGAAAACTACGGATGTTCTCTCCTATATTGTCCATGGGGATCATGATTTGGCCCCACCAAAGGAAGGTATTCACTTCACGGAGACCGTGTGGAATATTTAAGGAAAAGAGTCTATTTACTCCAAACAGTAGTTTATCACACCACAACTGAAACACCGTACTTCGTGCCGAGTACATAAATCCCGTTCTGGCTATCATATTGGTACTCAGCATTCCATAAGGAACTTTGGGCTATTGTTGAAATACATGGATCAACTTGTACAGCCACGATAGCCATGAAAAGGGACAGGAAACGAATTTTCTTCTTTGATTGTACATCTCGAAGAACTAGTGGTATCCAGAGTGGTTTGCAAGAGCATGCATGAGATCAGTAAATTCGTCCACTCATAGAATCATGTTTTACTAGTAAAGCGGAAAGGTCGTGTTGTGTCGCTTTCTCTAGCTGAGCAGTAAGCCAAGCGAACGGCATTGCATTCGATAAGAGCAGCGGTAAGGTCTTGCTGCATCGCCGATGTCGCAGAGTGCGGCATCACTTTGGTTGAAGGTACATCAAGGCACTCGAGTTTGGTAGCAAACTAAAAGTAAAAGTCTGTAGGGAGTCATTCAGTTGGATGCTTTGTTTAAATATTCATCTTTTTCGCTGAGCAGCGCTTGTATGCACAACGAAGTGTTGGTCTTGGAACTTTCCCCTTTCACACACTGGAATTCGGCGTGACCGTACGGTAAAGTGTTGTGTTCTGTATGTCTCACTTGTTTCTGGTACACAATGTAATAGACTTATTCTATAGGTCAACAGACGATTTTGTCTTTTTCAAACGTTCAATTTTGTGCAGATCTTGTCTTGACTGTATAGCTTCTTTCAAGACTTCAAAGTTGACTACGTGACTCGATCGATAGATCGGTGTAAGTCTTTTGCCTTTGCATTTGGTATGAATTTCTCTCTGTATGAATATTGGGGGTCACCGCTAGCACAACTGACAATAGTGTCTTCTAGGTGATATTCCGTCCATACATCAAAACGGTCCCTGTCGATTGTGGCTATGAGGGCGGTAGATGTACATACAACTGTCGGTGTCAAATTATAGGTCACGGCCTCATAAACGTTCTAAGGCATTATACAATTTTAAACAGTCATTGGTTGTCATATACACTGCAACGATAACATTTCCAAAGTCGGGGATGGATTGATGCGCAAACTCTGTCCCTTCTTTGTAACTGACCACTTGAAAGTAAAACTTGGATCTGTCAAGTATTCAGTCGTGGGAAATATCTGACGTTGTGTCAGTTTTCCCCACAAGCAATTTAATAACATGACTTTGGCAAACAATTGTCTTTTCCAAGTATTCAAAAGTGATGCCTTCTAAAGATCAATACCGGTTTTTTGAATTTCTCTTTGTCTTATGGCGTCTGACATGAAGATGGGTAACCACTAACTTCTTTCTTCAGCTTATGAAATTCGTTGACAGCGCCGGAACAAAGTCTTTTTAACTGTAGTCGTCTCTGGGAATCGCTCTGTGGTAGGAAAGTGACAAATACTTTTTATATTCGCTATACACGATCCAAGTATGAAACAATTCAGCACTCACCCACGTTCCTGCCAAAGAACAACCTTCATCTCTGAAGCAACCAGAATGGTCTTAATTACATGTTTCAGCACAAGTTCGGAATAATAGAACAATCTGTTTTCTTTTCATTATGTGGTAAGACATGATGATAAGACTTTGTCTTTGATTAATCCTTAGTACTGATGAATCTGTTCTGCGTTAATATTTTAAGGTGACCGTTAAAAAATCGAGCATATTTGCAAACGCAATCATACAAAGAACCCACATATATGCATTCGATTTGTTCTACTTGAGATTAGTCCACGTTGTACAGCAACAGTGAAACTCCCTTGCGGAGCGGGCTGAAAATCAGCCAAATCTAAATTGAATTCATCCTCTCTGGAAGAAGAATGCTGGTAATAGCTACATTACTAGTCGTGATTATCGTATTACAACTCTAATTATGCAAGATATCCCAAGCAGGCGTACCCCAATATATTGTCTTCGTTGTTTCATCAATAGGTATGATACTCAAACTGTGCCGCAATGGTAAACTGTACTAACGCAGGTGTTACCATATAAATCTACGTCACGTATCCGATCCCCTTTGGTTCGAAGAGAAATCGCGCACTCTGGCTGTATTTTGTAACGAACATTTTGATTGGTGGAGCATTTCAATCGTTTCGGTCCAATCTTAGGCTAAATATACAAGTGTATTGTCCCCTTGTTTCACCAGAAGTCTAAACTTTCTACATGTATAACTTGTTTACCAATGTTTTGAACATGTTGTTTAACCTGGAGTAGATGGTGAATATCAAGGTTTCATGGGCCATAAGCAAGATTAAAGGGACGTCTGTCTGGAAGAAATGAATGTATATCTTAAGGCAGTGATTCCTGAAGAGTGTATTCGTTTATGGACGGGGATTACAAAGAAGTTTGAGTAGAGATGAACAGTGAAGCGGCGTGGTACGTTTTAACACTCTTATTTAGTAAAGAACTCCAAATGCAATTTCGGGTCTCCCAGTTGTCTAGAAAGAGAGATAATACTGTGCCAAAACGTGCTTTGTGTATGCATCTGTTTGCTTATGTTGTTAATAACTAAAACTTAAAATCCGCTTTTACCTTTTGTCTTATGATAGTGTTCTTTTTATGTAAGGGCATCGTCTCTCTAACAATACTTATTTCCCTTCCGTGTGTGTTAAAGTATTTTTGTGTGAAAGTGTGTTTATCTCATCCCCCTTTCTCGTACACCCTGCTCCCCTCTTGCGTGATAGCATGTTTGTATGAAAGTGTGTGTATAAACACATCATACTTTTTTTTTTGGACCACTCCGATGGCCTAGTGGTTAGAGCGTTCGCCTCGGATGCGGGAGGTCGTAGGTTCGATCCCCGGTCGAGTCATACCAAAGACTTATAAAAACGGTACTAACAGCTGCCTCGCTAGGCGCTCTGCATTCAGAGCTTAGTGTTAGGACTGGTCGGCCTGGCGTCAGGATAATGTGACAGGGTGGGACATCATGCTACATGTCTGCAGCATGATGCCCGTGTGCTAAACATCACTATAAACTGCCATACTGCAGACATCGACGCGATATGACTGAAAAATTGTTAAAGCTATGTTAAAAATTCAATTAACACACACACACACACACACACACACACACACTCGTTTTGTTGAATTGATGGAGTTTATGTTTGGACATTAATCAAATAATGTGTATGTGGTGTGTTTGGATAGTAATCAAAAAGCTTGCGCTGGATTGAATATGTGATGTGTTGGATTGTAAATATAAAAACAAAATAACATTACTATTCCCGTTTGACCCTGTAGACACTATTGACTCTGTCAACGCTTTTGACCACATAAACACTTTTGACCTATAAAAACTTTTGACCCCATAAACACTGTTGACCCACAATTGTCATCTCCATGTAGGTCTATGGACTATTTTAACACTGGATTTTGGGCCTCGAGTGGCCGAGTGGTCTAAAGCGCTCACCGTTACGGATCATTGCCCTCTCACCTCTGCCTACGTGGGTTAGAGTCTCAGGTTCGGCCAATTTGGGTATTTGAGAAAGCTTGCCAATAGCTTCTCGTGGGTCGGTGTCCTCCACCAATGATACTGGCCGCTGAAAAATGGCGTTAAACCCTACAACAACAATGACAACAACACTGGATTTCCCGTAGACTACTAAGTGTCATCTCCATGTAAGTCTACGGCGCCTATATAATTATGATATTGGCCGCATACAACTACTGTCGATGGATCAAGACGTGTTTTTCTGAACTCAGGACTATGGTTTAGGGATTTATAACATTGTCTGTAATAATCTCAAGGCGTTATCAGCAACATGACATATCGTAAATTTGGCATGAGCCAAAACGTTAATGTGTTCACTCCTCAAAAAATATAACACTGTTTTATAAATCTGATGAATGGAAAGTTTTTCCAATGAATATTTCTAACATAGACTTTACCCTTGCCTTAATATTGTAATAAAAATGTAACCTAATGTTAATTTCTACCTGACCAATGATTCCGACTGCTACGGTGGCCAAAGTGGTTAGAGTGTCTGCCTCGGGCTCGAACCCCGGCCGAGTCATATCAAAGACTTATTAATAAAATGGTACTTGCAGATGCCTCGCTTGGCGTTCAGAATTAAGAAGTTAGTGTTAGGACTGGTCGGTCTGGTGTCAGGATAATGTGACTGGGTGCGACATGTTGCCACATGTCTACGGCATGATGCTCCAGTGCCAGACATCACAATAAACTTTCACACTGCAGACATCGTAGCGATATGGCTCAGTGTTAAAGCTACGTTAAAAATCCAAATCACACACACACACACACACACACACACACACACACACACACACACACTTATGATTCCGCAGAAAACAAATAATAATACGAAGAAGAAGCGAGAAAGGACTCTGTCATAAATTGTAAACTCACTTTGATATACTTTTATGTCGAATATTTATCGAGAAAAACTATAAGGTCTTCTATTTAGTATGCAAACTCACATTTTCCCACCTAAATAGAACAAAACTGACAGACTCATCTGTGAAATTGTAATCTCCATTTTGTAAAACGTTTCCTGCCGTTATGATTACGCTAACAGAAAAGTAACATAAGTAGAATTTGATACACATCCAGTAATTCTGACTGACATGGTTTTTTTGAACTATATCGTGAGAATTTGCTTTACTTAATTCTTCAGAGATTAAGAAAAAGTTTTAAACAGTTTACTAATGTTAAGTTCCTGTTTGTACCCGTAAATGTTTGTGCATATTTAACACGGGGCCCTTTAAACCTTGAAGTGCTGCACACTACTACTTAGAACACACATATATCACTGATGAATTAAAAGTAGATGCAAGCATTTATACAGCGAAATTATAAGTATGAAAAACAGCAATGGTGTTCTCAGTGGCCCTAAACTCTAAGTATTAAGTCCTTTCGCCAGTACGTGTACAAAATCATTGAAGACGTATATCGCGTTACCAAATACAAGTTTATTTCGTCTCCCCTCTCTCTCTCTCTCTCTCTCTCTCTCTCTCTCTCTCTCTCTCTCTCTCTCTCTCT